>CM076570.1:1406576205-1406717140 GCA_034641835.2 Pinus albicaulis
ATGGAATAGCAAAGCAAATAAAGGATTGAACAACAATTCTGAAATAGAACAGCAAGTCTAAAATGGAACAGCAATTGAATAACTAAGTCCCGCAGGTTGTAACCAAACTTAATCTATTAACTCAAATGCATTCTTTGCAATCAAATAACATTCTTTCACTCTAAAAGCAATTCACACAAATCACACTAATGGAACAGCAATAACTATTAATGAATTATGGAACAGTACTGATAAATCAGAAACGCGCACAACACGAACGTTTAGTATAACAGCTCTGTAACAAAACAGTAAGAACATGCAATTAACTCTTGAAAGGATTAATAACTTGATGCGGAGTCAACACACGATTCTATCTGTAAAAAACCTCAATGATTCAATCTTTAACAAAGCATGTAATATGAACTTATAAAGCATATCAAATTACCAAATAACAATGATAAACAAACCACACAAAAGTCAAGTCGTAATGGTACAGAAGCAAGTGTCCTTCGGGGCCGGGCCCTTAGCCTCCAAGGATACACCGCTTTAAGTTAATCCAGACGCAGAGATGAAATAATCACCAAGCTTTTATTAATGCATCGGTCAAAAATACATTGAACCAGTTCTCAACGAGACTCAATAATCAAAGTTGATGTTTTACAGAAAATTACATAAAAGCGTATCCTATCTATCAAGCTAACAGTGTTGTCCCTTTATATAAAGGTGATGGCGGAGATGTCCAAGTAACATGATAAATAAAGCAGCGATCCCTCAGGATCGAAGATCCTGAGGGATTCGCCAAACTGTTAATTCTTCATCCTTTCCTTTCTTTGGCGCCGAGCTGGTGTCTTCTCCTTCTTTTCCGAGCCGATTTGCTGTAATCTATTTAGCCTTGTTTGCATTCGGTTCTCGTTCAGAGGGACAGCAGTTATCTCGACTTTGTCCTTTCCTTTGGAACGGAAATTCCTCGTTTTCTCCTTTTCCTGTACAGAAAATAACCATTATCAGTGGCTAAGTCTTGCATATCAATTCTCACATGTTTTGTTATGGTTCCTTATTACTTTCCAAATTCATGATACAAAAAGGTTCACAAATTCTATTAAAAAGCCACTGAAATAGTCATCAAAAGCATACCAAAACTAACTATGAACTAACTGAAATCTTTCTGATACAGGAATGATTTTGAATACATCATAGTACAGATATATGTAGACACAATATGGACACAGCCATCTGTTTATCAATAGTCTACTGTATAGATGACAACAAAAATTCCTCGCAGCCTGGATGGTGGAAACTAGATCCAGGGTCTTGATTTCCGCATCTCGAACTAGTACGATTCTATCCATGTGAATGAATGTGTTGAAGTCAAACATGGTAGAAACCACTTGATTACTTACCAATGATGTAAACTGTTAACAATTGTGAGAGTAACCACCATTAATGTCAATGGTTCTCAAATTACCCAGTACAATCCATAAAATGTGAATGAATGAGATGAAGTCAAACATGTCACGAAATCATTCGATCGAAGGTCAATGATGCAACCTGTCGTCGAAGGCGAGAAACCTGCCATTGAGGCATGCAGATTTCAAGGTACTGACGATTTCTGGATCAACTTCCTAGATAATGTGTTGATGTCGATAGAAAGCGATCTGTCGTAGGCAAGCCCACAACACGAAATCATAGATCAAGTTTTGAAAATATGCTGGCAAGGACTGACTCAGGGATGGTCAATGATGGATGACAGATATTTTGCAGATGAATGGTTTTGTTTGAACTGTTCTCTCGGACACATAATGACACTGCAGATGGCTTGGTGACAATTGACTCAAAGCTAATACCCAGAAACCGGCTGAAAATTTTCAATGTGGTTTTATTAACTGTTAAGAAAAGGATTTCCCAACCCAGGTGAATATAAGTGTCGTGTCCAAGAGTGGTCGACTGAGTTTTCGGACAATTTTAAAATACAACAAACATGCTCATTTTTCTCTCTTTTCCCCCACCATTTCTGGCAAGTACCTCTTTATTTTTGACAAGCTTGTGGAGGATAACATTTGCTTGGTTATAAGCTCACCCTTCGGGTGAGTCCAACTTAGTTTAAAATTCGAACCCTAAGAAGGAGTGGTTCGTTCCTGTTGAAAATTAAATAGGTCCTTTACTGTTAAGTTTTAACGAGTCCAGTATAGGAGAAACTCGGTGTTTTTCAGTTTTAGGGAGTCAGAAGAAAAACTTAAGAAAACTCTGTGGGTGTACTTTTTCGTAAATTTAGTCTCTCGAGCTCGAAAAAGGATAAAATAATGCGGGAGAGAACTCTATTGACCGTAATTAGTCAACGTATACCTTTTTCGTAAATAGTCCATTTCAGTCCGTAAAAGGGGTAAACTTATACTGAAGGGACGACTATTCATTTACTTTAACGAGTTCGAATAGTCAAGTACTCGGCAATCTTTTCATATTTAGAGAGTCTGAAAAGGGCTTAAAAGAGGACTCCAAGGTTTCGCTTTTTCGTAAATTTTTTGGAAGAGTCCGAAAAAGTGATAAAAGTATGCTCTTTTGTTGAAAAACGACCATTTCACCTGAAAAATCCTGTTTCTGCACAAAAACTCAAAACATTACACATACCTGTTTTAAAATAAGTAAGAATGCTTTCAAAAATATCCCTTTTAAAGTGAAAAATAAACAAATTAAACATTCATTCATTCGAAAAAACTTATAAAAAAGAATTTTTCTATTTCATTTTTACCGTTCAGTTGCAGAGTGAAAAGTAAAAAGCTTTTGGTTAAAAATTTCCCGTGAATATTCTGGAAAATTCAACCGTTGGAATCGAAAATCGTCAGTCCCAGGTATTCCACGACCTCCTTATCTTGTTTTTCATCCGTTTAAAATTCGTTTTTAGGCTTTAGTTTGATTTTTTTAGGGCAAAAATTGGTTCAAAAATGCGCCCGCGGGGTCCGCAGGCGGGACACAGGATACCTGCGGACCCCGATTTTTTCTGAACGGGAAAAAATCGAGGGTACCGCACCCGGCACACATCTCGCGTGCGGAGTTACGCTCTGTTTACGAAGAGCAGGTGCGGTACCCGCGCGGTTAAATTTCAAGCACGGTTTTCTCAAATTTTTGCCAAAATTTTTCAAATGAAATCATTCTAAATTGCCTTATTTTGTGTTGCAGGATTAACAAGATGCTTATTTGGCGAGAAAGGGAGCATGAGGAAGTGGATGAAGCTGCAATACTTCATTTGCCCACACAAAGGGCATTAAAAGCATGTTGCTTATACAAATTCTGGGCCATCTCTGGCATGAGGGCACAAGTGGAACTCTTAACATGGTTGGTAGACAGATGGCATGTGGAGGACCAGTGTTTCTTCATTGGTGGCCACCGGCTCGAAATTGAGCTGGAGTATATATACTTCTTGACTGGTTTGTCCAAGAGGGGCGAACATGTATCTTTGTTTGGGACTAGGCCAGGTGGCCAGACTGTCGCTAGTCTTCAACTCGAATTTTGCAATGATCAGGCAAATCCTTGGGACAAACGGATTGACATAAAACATATCATCCATCCTGAACTGAAGGTTATAGCATTCACTGTTACCAAACTATGTGGGAGTGCCGCGCTTCACGTAGCTACAGGTTCCCAAATGCGCATTGCTGTGGATTGTTATCGTGGCACCATCTTCAACTGGTGCGAAGCTGTGTTGGCTAACATAAAAGGCCAACTTACCAGAGCAAAAACTGGGAAACTAAATAACTTTGGATATGGATCCATTGTTGTTTCTTTTGCTTTGGAGAGAATTCCTCAATTAGCTCCACAGTGTATTGCAGTTGATGCCGGTCGACCTCGAGAACCTAGAATGGTTCGCTGGTCCGCTTTGATGGCCCGTCATGCTATTGAGGGCACTGAGATTGTACGATTCCCTGCTTCATATTTTCATTGGCTGGATCGCCAAGTTTTCATGATAGAGGATTTTCCGTATGCCGGGATGGATTTCCGCGGCGACAGAGAGATGTCTCTCCCTGCAGGGGAACAATGGGATGATTCAGGTAAAACATTTTTCAACGTTTGCTAAGTTCTAATTTTTTTTTTTTTAATTTTTTATCGTCTTAGAAAACTAATAACCAAAAGTTTTCTGAATACAGATGTGGGTCCACAACGACCAGCTCATCTCCAACCTTTCGAGAGGAGACAACCAGTTGCGCCCGCACCAGCCCCAGCAGGCCAATCAGTAGAGATTTTGACTGATTTGGAGCATCATCTAGAGCGCTTGACTCTAGATATACCAGAGACTAGTATAGATGATATTCCTCTCAGGCTACAAAGATATGTGATTGGAGTCCCAGGACCTTTTAGGAGGTTCCTATGCAGGGTGGCCCGAGCAGTTGTTTCCTATCGAGACCATCATCAGTGATGAGATGATTGTGTAGACTCATTTTTTGTACTTTTGTGTTATCATTTTTGCCGATCATAAGGTGTTTCCAACCTATGATCGAAGACGATGTATATTTTTTGAACACACTCCTATGATATATATATCACTATTTTGACGGCTATCTGTGTACATGAATGAATGTTGATTGTTTTACTACTTTTAATTATTGCAAATGTCTATTTATCATACTAGAAGCAATGGAATCTGCTAATGTATTCAAACGTCTTGGAATATGCTGATATTCAATATAATCAAACTCACGTTCCAAGAGACGAACTCTCAAAAATAACCGTAATAACACCGGATTTCTAATGGTATAAACCCTGTTAAGTTGTAATACAACAAGTTCAGAATCCAACCTTACAATCAAACTCCGAATTCCAAATGATATGGACTCAGATAATAACTCAATCACTGCACTATACTCGGCAATGTTATTTGTTGTTTGACCAAGGTTTACCCCATGCATGGATACTAACTCGTCAGAGGGTGAATAGATAACCCAAGCTGCGGAAGAAATGTTCCGTGTACTACGACAAGCACCATCAGCAAAACCAATGTAGGTTTGAAGAGACGTCGACATCTGCAATATCAAGAGTAAAACTCAGATAAGCAGGAATAGTGACAAAAACACACTTCTAAACTAGGCACACCTTTCTAATCTAAAACACACCAACAGTAAAGAAATCTAAACTAACAAAAATCTCCACACCTCGTTTAAGCATAATATCGCTTTAGATAAAGCCCATTTCTGGGTTTATCCAAAGGGACACCGTCAAAATCTATTAACTCATAGGCCCCTTTTGCTAACTTTCGTTTCACAATGTAAGGACCATGCCACATAGGCACGAACTTTCCAGCTCCTAGCTTGTCGTTAGCTTGATCATAAAGTAAAACTAGGTCTCCTTCTGAAAAATTTATAGGGGTCACATTTCTATCATACTGAGCTTTTATCCTTTTAACATGAGCCTCGTTTGCTATTGCAGCACTTCGTCGATTCTCATCTAATTGGGCCAAGTACAAGAAACGTTTCTCCTCTTCAGACGTAGCTGGAAGTAATTCTACGGCTAATTTTAGTGACGGTATTTCGCATTCAATCGGCAGCACAGCTTCTAAACCGTAGACCAGTTGAAAAGGAGTGAAACCTGTTGATGTTTTGACCGAGGTTCGATATGCCCAAAGCGCTGAAAATAACATGGAATGCCAATTCGTCTTGTGAATACCAATGATTCGTTTAATCATGGTGACTAAAACTTTATTAATGGCTTCAACCAGACCATTTGCTTGTGGATAGTACGGAGTGGAACTATCGTGGCGCAGGCCAAGTTGTTCTGTTAGTTCAGTCATCATGATGTTCCGAAAATGACTTCCATGATCTGTAATAATAGCCTGAGGAACACCAAACCTAGCAATTATATGATTGAATACGAATGTTGCAGCAGTCTTGCCGTCAGCTGAATATGTAGGCATCGCCTCGGCCCATTTCGTAAAATAATCTACTGCGAGAATAATATAGGCATGCCCTCCGGCCGAGTGAGGGTTACATGTGATAAAATCGATACCCCATTTTGCGAAAGGACCAACAGCAATTATAGGGTGAAGAGGAGCGGGTGGTGCGCGCATTTTTCTATCAAAAATTTGACAGTTGTGGCATTTCCGAACCGCATAAATGCAATCTTTAAATAATGTTGGCCAGAAATAACCTGCACGCAATATCTTTTGGGCAGTGGCATACCCAGACATATGACCGCCACATGCTCCAGAATGACAGTCATTGAGTACCTTTTCAGCTTCTTCATGAGTTAAACAACGCCGGAAAACAGAATCCGCTCCTCGTCGATAAAGAGTATCACCAATGATGTTATATTGTTGGGATTGGAAACGTATTTTCCGTCGTTGAGTTCGTGAAATTTCAGGCCGAAAAGATTGGGTTTGGAGATATACAATAATATCCCCATACCATGGATCAAGCGTACTGATAAGAAACAAAGATTCATCCACAATGGACTCTTCTGCCACTGTTTCAATATCAGTAGAGGGAAAATCACACATTAGTTCCGCAAAAACCAAAGACTTTTTTGCCTTGGATTTCTCAAATTCCAAGTCAAATTCCTGTAGGATAACTATCCATTTAGAATACTTGCCCCCTAGCAATTGTCTGGTCAAAATGTACATCATAGGGTTGCAATCAGAAATTACTGTGGTTTTACGTAATAATATGTAATGTCGAAAACGTTGGACAGCTTGAACAGCTGCCAAGGCCAATTTCTCCACATGTGTATATTTGATTTCAGTCGGATTTAAATTTCGACTAAGATAATAAATCACATGTTCATTGTGAGATTCATCTTCCTGAACTAATACCATCCCAATAGTGGAATGAGAAGCAGCGAGATACAAAATGTAATCTTGGTTGTAGCTGGGAGGATGCAATAACGGTGCATGGGTCAACGCGTGTTTAAGTGCATCAAAAGATCGATCAGTGACCTCATCCCAATAGAACGGAATGTCCTGTTTCAACAACCGGGTAAAACCCTTTGCAAGCTCAGCATAGTTTGGAATAAATCTACGTAAAAAGTTTGCTTTCCCCTGCAAACTTTGGAGTTGGCGTAATGTCGAAGGAGGAGGCAATTTAACAATAGCTTCGACCTTCGAAGGATCAACACGAATGCCTGACTTCGAAACAACAAATCCCAGTAAACGACCCGATTCTACGCAGAAAACACATTTATGCGGATTCAACCTTATCCGATAATGCCGACATCTCATAAAAATTGCTCGTAAATGAGTGGGATGGTCGGCCCTACGTAATGAATGAGCAGGTAAATCATCGAGATATGGCTGAACAATGTGCTTAATGTCATGAAATGCATAAGACATAGCCCTTTGAAAAGTTGCTCCAGCATTCTTTAGTCCAAAAGGTAGTTTACAATAGGCAAACGTTCCCCACGGACAAATGAAAGCTATTTTAGGTTGATCTGCAGGGAGTATGTTTATTTGATTATAGCCAGAAAAACCATCCATAAAGGAGAATAGTTCACTACTAGCACAATCGTCGATTATCTGATCGATATAGGGAGTTGGATAATTGTCTTTTGGACACGCTCGATTAATATCCCTATAATCGATACATACTCTTATTGTTCCTTGTTTTTTAGTCACAGGAACAATATTCGATACCCAATCCGTTAAGGGAATTGGATAAATGAATCCTGCTCGAAGTAATTTTTCAACTTCTGCTTTTATAGCAGCAGCTTTTCTAGGATGAATTTGACGTAATCGTTGACGAACAGGTTTAGCATCCGGGTAAGTCTTAATTTCATGAACAACGATCGATGGATCAATTCCTGGCATTTCTTCATAAGACCAGGAAAACACGTCACGGAATTCTTGAAATAGGGCTTTATAAGTCTGAATTTCTTCGTCTGAACAACAAGCACCTATATGAATGTTTTCAATTATTCCTGGTTTTACTGAAATGTCAATTGGAACCGTTCTAGATATATTTTCAAATTTAACTCAGAATCAGGATTTTTTAATGGATTCTGAGGTTCCTTGGCATATTCAGCAGTAAAAATTGAAGCGAAATCATTTTCAAAATGATCTAATTCAGGTAAGAATGAAGACCTATGATGGAGATCTTCCCATGGTAAATCATCAACAGACAAAAACTCACGAATTTGCTCATCTGTATGAACAATTTCAGGAAATGTCGTTGCGTCCGAACTAGAAATAGAAAGCGATTCCTCTTGGATCCCATTCATTGGATCGATTTTGGTTGAAACGGGGTTGGAAAAATACTGTACAGTTTGGTACGCAATTTCAAATGGACTCAAAGGCATCGCGCCATCAAATGAGTCGATCTCGGATTCTGAAGGTAGAATCCAAGGATCATCAGACATAACTGTGTCTGACGAACTCATATGAATAGTTGCAGTAGAAGACGATACGTTAGGAGGAGGAAAGGAAAAAGTTCCTAGCAAACCAGAATCTTTAACCAAACCTACTCCGACATCCTTATAAGGGATAGCCGTTTTACCAACATGCTGGATTGTTTCTGTAGAGGCTCGGTCTGACGAAAAATAAGATAACTGATCTATTGTCACGATCCTTCCTTGATATGGAAATTTTATAAGTCGAAAGACCGAAGAGACAACAGCAGTCATAGCATAAGACCAACTACGACCCAGTAGAAGGTTGTAATCTAGAGGGGCATCAACCACTTCCACATCTAGATTAACAATTTTCCCTTCAACCCCTATGGGTAAATCCTGCAAAATACCATAAGGCTGAAAACCTCGACCATCAAAAGCTTTTAGAATCGTCGGAGATTGGTTAAGTGTAGGAGAACCAAGAGATTTCCAACACTAAAGCGACATAATACACGTTGAAGCTCCCTCATCAATCACAATCCGAAAAATAGGTCTGTTTTTTACTAACACTGGAATCTGGAAAGCCATTTGGTGAGGAAGACGCGGTGTACTAGTTTCTAAATCGAAGATTATGAGGTTAGAATCCTGAACATCAACAGCTCCTATAGCAGACAATAACAATTTACGTTGTGCTGGACACGATTGCAGCACGTCCAAAGCCGACATTGCCGAAGGAGAAACAGCTAAATCTTCAACAATGTTGTAATTCTGAGCAGCTCTCGCATGTGGATTGAAAGCTGATTTACGAAGAACACCTTTAGCAGGTGGTTTGATTATCAAGTCTGGATTTTGTTTCTCGATCTGTAGCGGACCGGAAACAGGAGGAGTTGTATTTGATGCGTTGGCATTAGAAGACTCTCCTTCTTTGCCATCAACGGGATTCTTGGAACCGTAATCTTGCGATCGCGTCGCAATCCTTACATGAGACATCATCATAATAGGCTCTTCTAAAGTGGTCGAGGAAGAACCAATCATCTTACTATCTTGAACTGGAAAAGGATCCTTCAAGACAGCAGGTTGTTGCGATCCTTTAATGAGTTTCGTAACCTCTTCTCGATATGGGCATTCTTTTGTGAAGTGATCTTGTTCACAAATGAAGCAAGGATAATGAGGTTTACGTTTCTCATCATTGGATTCTTCTCTATCTGATTTCTCTTTCGAATTTTTCTTGTTTTTATTCCTCCCTTTCTTTTTACCACCGGTTTTTGATTTTGCCGTAGATGTTTCAACTACATGAATATCGGCAGAAACTTCTTGAGAGGATTCTCCCTTCGGGGAATCAGGTAAAGTTATGATTGGAGAAGAATTCTTTGAAGATTTCTTCTTACTTTTGGAACTAACTGTACCAATCATACCGTCAGCGGCATGAGACCCTGAAGGAGGAGCAGCTATTTGACCTTGTTTGGGTAAATCGGGAATTTTTTCATGTAAAGTACCTGACTGCGTATAGACGAGGTCAAGGTACTGAGCCTGAGAAATTACTTGCTCTTCAGTAACAACACCAGCCTTAGCTACATCTTCAGTGATCTTAGGCAGTAATGATTTCACAAACCATTCTGCCAAAATTTGATCCGAAATATAAACTTTCACTAAACGTCGTCTACGTCGCCACTCATGAATATGATCAGAAATATACGTGGACGTAGATTGTTTTAGTGAAGTTAATAATTCTGTGCCATTTTCGTATCTGACAGGAAACTAGAAATGAGTTAAGAAAGACGTTGCTAACTGACTGAAATTATGAAACGAGCCTCGTGGCAACTCAATGTACCATTTGGCTGCAAGACCTATGAGTGTTCTTTGAAAAAGACGTAAGCGAATCGAATCATCAATAATCGAATTAGATGCACACAAAAGGTGATAAGTCATCACATGATTTGATGGATCCTCTCCTGACTTACCTTCAAATTTCGGTATGTCACTGGGCAACTTATGAGGCATTGACGGCCAGTTCTGATAATAGAAAATAGGATCATTTGTAAGGCGCGTCAAATCAGGTAAGTCCAAAGTTGCGATGAACGGTAACTGACGGTTAGGGTCACGAAAACCTTGAGAAGCGAAAGAAATCAGAGGCGATACCCAGATAACTAGGAATTGATATATTGGGTATCAGATAACCCCCCTGGATAACTGTGATGAGTCTTGACTGACATCGAGGTTGTTGATGGCATAACTGCAGAGTTGATATTGATTTCAACATAGGGACCAGATCTTGCTGTCCTTGGTACTACATATGCAATCAGGTTGACTAGTATCAACCGTACTTAAGACGCTTGTCTCGAAGGTGTATCTCAATCGTAGTTCAGCTACAGTCCCCGACCGAGGCGTATTCTGAGGGATTTGCACGTA
Source organism: Pinus albicaulis (assembly GCA_034641835.2). NCBI lineage: Eukaryota > Viridiplantae > Streptophyta > Pinopsida > Pinales > Pinaceae > Pinus > Pinus albicaulis. Next base: position 1,406,586,895 of record CM076570.1, read on the forward strand.
TACCGGGATAGCCGAACCGTGGCAGATATCTTGTAATGAGGTGTAACAAAGTCATCAGAATCGAGCAAGCATAGCCAGCTTGGGGCTTTAGTTCGAGGTGCTTTCAGCTCTACTGCTGAATGATCACTGTAGAGTTTGAATAATCGGTTGAGCATAATGGTTGTTCAGAAACCAATGGTCAATTGTGTTGATGGTAACTGCACATTAGGCTGCAAAGGTTGTTGATATTGGGACGGATCCCACACCATCATTCCGGGGTATTGTCCCGTAGAAGGTTGAACGTAAGGACCAAAACCTGGTTGAACGTAGGGTTGATAATAAGGTAAAGTTCCTGCTCCTTGAACAGATGGTTGACCAGAAGGCTGTTGGTAACCTTGCATTGGGTACTGCCCTTGAGGTTGATAACCTTGAGGCACGTACTGAAGTTGGGGTTGTTGAGGACCCTGAGGAGCATATTGAGTTTGGGGTTGACCTTGAGGAATGTACTGTCCTTGAGGTTGGTAACCCTGAGGTATGTACTGTCCTTGGGGTTGCCCCCCAAGATAATATTGATCCATAGTTTGTCCTGGGAAAAATTTACCTTGAGTTTGAGCCCCGGGTGGTAACTGACTACCTTGAGGTTGCCCCCCAGGCGGTAATTGACTACCCTGAGGTTGCCCCCCAGGCGGTAACTGAGTTCCCTGAGGTTGACCCCCAGAAGGAAACTGACTGCCTTGAGCTTGAGGATTAGGAATGTTACCAGACATCATATAAATTGTCCTTGGGGTTGCCCTCCAAAATAATATGGATCCACAGTTTGTCCTGGGAAAAAGCTACCTTGAGGTTGTGCCCCGGGTGGTAACTGACTACCTTGAGGTTGCCCCCCAGGCGGTAATTGACTACCCTGAGGTTGCCCCCCAGGCGGTAACTGAGTTCCTTGAGGTTGACCCCCAGAAGGAAACTGACTGCCTTGAGCTTGAGGATTAGGAATGTTACCAGACATCATATAAACTTGCTCTGCGTTCGACGTTTCAATTTTAAGTCCATCTAGACCAGATGATAACACATTTTCTATAGGTTGAGGAGTTGCTCCTGAGAAAGTACCAGACAAAGACTGATATCCCGCAGGAACAGAAGGACCACCATGTAAAAAAGATTCAGGCGTTTGCGAAAACATGGATGACTCTCCAGCCATAATAGATGACGGATAGTAACCTCTGGGTGTAGGATGAAATGGAACTCGAGGTGGATAGAAAGCAAGACCCGGATTCTCTAAAAAATCGGTTAAAGAAAGATACCAGGGATTAGTTCGAATAGGGCTGTAGAAAATAGATTCACGCTCCCTAAGATTTAACGATTGAGGGGAGTTGGGAAGAGATATGTCTTCGTCTGGATTAGTAAGTTCTTCTATAGAAATTAGTCCCGAAGGGAAGATTTTATTAATGATATTACAACCCTGGGGTAGACCTGGATCACTGAAGTTAGTGAGACAAATCGATGGCGATTTCCTAACACGGAAGATTCGGTTCGAACTCGAGAGGTTCAGGTTCTTGAATGAATTCTCAGTGGGGAAAATAATTTCGATGACTTGAAGCTGAAATACGGTTCTTGAATATGTCACATTTGTAGGAATTTGATGACAAAGTTTTATGGATGTGCGAGCTTTGACTTCTATTGATCTAAGTCTGGCTACTGTGTAGTAGCGAATACATGAGATGGCTGGTGTAAATTCAGGGGGTTTCCCTTGAATTCTCCGGGATTGTCTCGGCAATTCCGCCACGATGAAAATTTATCTAATCACACGCAAACAAAGAAAAATTTCAATGAAAACACCTAAAGTCTCTAAGAAACAAACAATTGAATCACTCGCTTAAAAAATCTAAGAGTTCAAACCACACACAAACAAGTAACTTTCCGTACTAAAATCACTAGTTGGTGATGAAATCCAACTTAGTAGATTTTTAACACGAAAAGGGCGGTTGGAACAGTTACCCCGACAACCTGCTTAATGAAACAGACTAGCACAAGTTTCTTCACATAACCATCTCGAGTGAAGAAAACCCCCCAGAGAGTCCAAGTGAGTCTAGTCGACGTCTGTTCCAGGTACAGTGGGATCTTCCCTCCACCGTCACCTTAGGAAAGAATCCTAAAGATTATGGCCTCTAAGGTTACCAAGTGAAACAAATATACCTGGGGGAACAGTCTACGATCCGACACACACGCAAGGGCAGAGTAACAAAGCTCAATCCCCTTGAAGGCTCCTTGAACAAAATCCAAGGTTTACCGACAAGTGACCCCTGGCTCCTCGACAATGGTCTATCCGAGGTTTACCATTTTTAATACGTGTATATCTTCTATCGTTCCCAATGAGGAAGGATTGATTACCCCACTGGTTCAGATATGATCTCGTGCTTAACTCCTTTAAGAGGAGCTTCCCAGAGCATATATGCAACAACTGGAATTCTTCCTACCGCAAGATAAATCTACTTGTTTGTTTTATCTATCTTGGAGAGTTAATTACTCCCTACTCCAAGATACTAGCCTAAGCTATGTTGGTGATGAGAGCCCTAGAAATAAAAGATTACTAGATGAATTTTATTTAAGCGTTACTTTTAAGAGTTGTTTCTTAAGTCAATGGGTGCGGAAATGAAACTTTGTATGATGTGAAGACTCGACTTCCAAAAACACTAAAATGCACCTATGATGATATTCAATTCTTTTTTCTTTCAATGAATTTTCTATCTAAAGAAGAGTTAGAGAATGCAACCTTCAAATTCCTTCTTCAAACATGAAAACTAACTGAAAGAAACATTTTTGTCTTTTCAATAAACTATCAAATCTCACAAGAAAAACTCTTTTCTTTTCCAAACAAGAAGCTACAAAACAATTCTCTTTCGAAAGAAATCTACAAAATTAAAACTATTCAAAACTATGAAAAATAATCTTGAAAACCAATCTAAATTGAGTAGAAGCTTTTTAGAGTTTTTTTGTTTTTTTGTTTTATGAATGTTTCTCTTAGTTGTTCAGCAAACTAAGAGTCTATCAAACAGATCAAAAAACACTCAAAATATGTTTTTCAAAACACTCAAAAAATAAATGAAATTCAAAACTTTAAAGCAAGTTCTTTTCGAAGATTTGCAAAGAAATCAAAAAGGCTCAATTTCTCAATCTAGGATGTTTTCACAACGAGGTTGGATTCAAGAGACAAAAAGAGATCTTATGTGATCTGAGACACTGCAAATTGTCAAAAATTTGAATCACTACAAAGACCAAACAGGAAAAACAATCCAATTGGCAAAAACTTCTAGAAAATCATTCAAAACACTAACACTGTTGAAGTTCATAGACAATGAATTCTTGAGAGACACAATAACCAGTCTGGGCAGAAACCATAGATCTAAAAATAAACCAGGAAAAGAAACCTAGAAAATTACCAAAATTTTCACAGGGTCCGCATGTAAGCAGTGTTTACAGGTGCGGTCCCGCACTGTATTCTATAAAGAATGTGCGAAACTGCCCGCACTGTCACAGTTATGCAGAGTGCGGTCCTAGCAAAAATGATAGAAAAATTCAAAACACTTCTAAATTTTGAAAAACAGAAAAAATTTGCAACACCCAGACAGATGTGAATGAATAAAAAATCAGAAAAAACGTTTTCTCAAGTCAAAAATCAAAGATAACCAAGAGCAAACAAATTTAGTTCCCCAGTGGAGTCGCCATTTTGTTGTGCAGATTAATCCGTCTTGCGGACAAGACCGATCTCTCTAGTACAAAAGGTAACTAGCAACAAACAGCCAATTATACTAATCTCTCTCTAAGCATATAAGATTTATAAAAACACTATACGGGTGTGAGAACCTACCTCTTGTCCAACGCTTGCTTGCTTACTTGATTTTGTTGAAGTCCTTCCCGTGCACTGAAAGAACGTCCTTCGTATATCTGCAATCACAAACAAGGAAAAAGATTAAGCAGCACCTGTATAGACATTATCATAAATCATACTCATCATAATGATCAAGGAATTTATGAAATAAACCACAAATTGACAGTTTAATGAGAGAAATGAGTATATTTGTATTAACTTTAAAGATAGAAAACCTTTACAACCTGTGCCTTGATGTTGTGCAGGTCCTCCCGGGGTCCGAAGCAGGAATCTCCTTTACTTTGACAAGCATTGCACTCTTTGGACTAAGACAAATGGAGATGAGTGATTTAACCTCACAGAAATTCTTAGTTAACTAAGTCTGAATTTCAACAGCATTTAACTTCTAATCTCATAAGCTTGAACTCCCTTTGAGGCTACCCAAGGCCTCTTTTTATAGTGAAAGAGAGGAGGTTTCTAGTTCCAAATATGAAGGGATAGAATCCTCCTTCAAAGGGATAAGCTCCTTACATCAAGGGGTTAGCTCCATTAAGTGAGGGATGCATGAACCAGCTTCAAAGCGTATCCATTCCCGAAAATTCCCGTCTAGAACCTTCTAGAATTCACCTGGAATTCACTTTTTATCTTCATTTTCTCACCTTTTTATGTTTTACAGAGGTCCGCACCCATTACACAAAGAACGTGCGGTATGGTTCCGCAGGCAGGTTGGGATTTAGGTGCGGGACCGCAGGGAATGTATAGAGAAAGTGCGATACCAATTCTTAGGGGATTTTAGGGATTTTTCTCTGATTTTGAAGCTTGATATGAGGAGCTGGTATATTGGACTTGCAAAAGGAGGAAGTATGAGTAATGATGAGCTCATACAGTCAGCAGAATGTCAAGGTGACAGTTTTTCAGTGTAACATCAACCATCAATCCTTGTCGACAGACTATGTGATCGAGAAAGATCCTAAAGGGTACACAAAATATGCACTTATTGATATTCAAGGAAATCTGGTGTGTTCTACAAGCATCCAGAATCATGCGTAAGTTTGAGACATGCTTCTTTACCAACCCAAAGACGGTCCAGTCATCAAAATATACCTCCAAAAACTTGTGGATGAACTCCTTGAATACTGCGACCACTACCCATGAAAAGATGGCTGGGGCATTCTTGAGCTCAAACAACATGATAGTGTACTGAAAAGATCCCCATTTAGTGGTGAACGTAGTTTTTCTATGATCTTTAGGTGCGATCCTGATCTAATGGTAGCCGAAGAACCCGTCCATGAATGAGTACGCTTCCTGCCCCCCCACGATATCAAGGATTTCAGCTAAGAATGGCGTAGGAAAGGGATCATGTATGAAGGAATCATTCAATTTGTGTAGGTCAACATATATCTGTATCTCTCCCTTAGTATTTTTCTCTTGAACCACCATAGGACTTACCCAATCTAACTGTTAGACTAGTTCGATGATACCTAAGGTGAGCATTTTTTCGATTTATTCCTTGACTTTTTGTTTGTACTTGGGGTTTAGCCGATAACGGCGCTGCTTCACATGGCGTGAATCTAGTTTGAAAGTGATGCAAATAACCCCTAGGTCCCCTGTAATCCCTTTGAGTTCTGAGAATTTGGTCGGAAACAGGTCTTGGTACTCTGTGAGGAGTTCTGCAACTTTTCCCACAGTATCATCATCCCAGCAGTCCCCAATTTTAGCTAGCTTAGGTTGCTCCTTCGTCCCAATGTTGACTTCTCGCAGCTTTAGAGGCTTAGTGACATCGACGGTCCGCGGTGTGCGTCCACCAACTATGCGCTCTCCCTCCGACTCTAGGATAGAGATATTTTTCGGGTCTTCATCACATTCCTCCATTGATAAATTGTGACAGTTGAAAATATCATGCATCTGCGTCTCCCACGTTGGTGCTCCATGCGTTGCACAAGGGCGTGATTCATCAAACACTAAGGAATCTATATCCTATAAAGCTTCATCGAGTGCCTCTGTTCCTCCTATCAAACCGAATGTCCTTACAAACTCATCCTTCAGGGTTTCCAAGTGGTAGGTGCACTATTGTAATTATGCATCTAAATACCATGCAGTCAGAATTGGCCCTAAGGCATGAATGAACAGGTGGACCCATTCCTCCGTAGTTCTTTTGCACCATTCCTCCATCCATGCAAAAAAGTGGTCACGCGAGTCCCCTGGGCCAAGGAAAGTCTTTATGCATAGGTGAACCAGGGGTTCAAACCACAGGACCATCATTTTGTGACACTCTTCCCAATCCTGGAACATCCCCTTATGTGTGTCCCACCATCTCACAAGGGTTGCATGCATGGTTAGGTTAAGAGACCACAACCTTCACTCCTGTGGGACTTCAGCTTCAAATTTTCTCAAAAAATCCCTAACACTACCAGAACCATCAAAGTAGGGCCGTTCTCTTACCTCTAAGGAGATACACCAGAATTTCTTTATAATTCTAAGACATCGCGGTGCACATACATCATGTAACCGTTTATGCCAATTTTCTATCTCCCTGTGAGAAGCAGAGAAGAATTAGTTGTCCTTCTCGCAGCAAATCACACCATCAGCCGTAGGATTGATCCAATCCTCATCCTGAGCGGTTAACTTATAGATGTGATCCACATCCTCTTCTTCACGAATTGGTTCTGTATACTGCTCTGCTTCTGCAGGGTCCAATGGGACTATCACCCTCATACCCTCATTCTCAAACACCATGCTTCTTTTCTTTTGGTTGATAATCCTTCCCATGTCTATTTCCCAATCCAATCCTAGGAGTGCAGGATAGGGGTACGCATCTTCGACAATATGAATTACCTCAAAGTCAGTGTGGACCTTAACTCCTACGATATCTACCATAATCTTTAACAGCCTCCCCAATGGTACGATCTTCTGTTGGTTGGCCATGCACAGCTGGATAGTAGACCATTCCAACTTAGGCTCTCCCATCCACTGCCAAGTTTTCTTGGGCAGTATGTTCGCATCTAACCCCAAGTCCAAAATAACCTAGTCGATTTCATAGTCATCAATCTGCGTTGTTAGCCGCATTTTCTGACTAGCCGGTTTCTTATGCTTGTAAAGTTTGTTCACATCCTTAACTTCCGAGGGAGGGTTAGTTCTCTCTACGCAGCTCTTTATTAGTGCTTGTAGATTTTCTACTGCCTTCTGGTTGTGTAGCACCTTCTTACATTCCTGTAGAAATGGTTTAACTTCGTCGTCTATTCTTAGGTTTCCTGGAGCTTTTTAAGTAGACACGTAATCCTTAGTAAAGTATTTTTGAGCTATGACGAAGGTTTACTTTTCCTTCCGTAGGTCCAAGCTTTCCTGTTTGACAGCTTCTTTCCGGATAAGAGGTTCAGCCTCGGTTTTCTCCTTAGCTCCCCCAGTAGCCATGCCACTGCGCATTATGAAATTAATATTTGGTCCTTTATCACGCGTTTCCACCTTAACCCTTTGCACATTTTGCATAGGTGTCTACTGTTTCTCCTACATTTTTTCTATCAGGACTAGGCAATCTTCAATCACATGGTCCAATTGTCGAAAATATCAACAATATTGTCATGCAGGGTTCAGAGAGTCCCTTGAAAAGTTCCCTATTTCTCCACAGTTGTAACATATCAATTGTCCTCTTCCCCAACATGCGCCTCCCCCCTTGCCCCCTCCCCTGCCCCTTGCTGGGGATCCTCCTCTGCTTGAGGGAGATAGTGGTGAAGAAGTGTCAGCCTGTACCCTGTATAGGCTTCCTTGACCTATCATCAAGTCATAGGTCTGACAGTTATTCTCGTCATGTCCTACAGAGGAGCAGAATTGACACCATTGTTTCTTCAACTCTGGAACATAAGCACTAAGACGGGGACTGTGGTTAGTATCGTGTAGCCCGGAAACATGACAATTAGTGCACCATAATGCTGGACCACTTGGCCCTACAGCCTCCTTAGGGTGCAATGGGCTAGGTCCCCCAGCCTGCATGTAGTCTGTCAGCAGAGGACATTGATCCTTGGTATGGATAGACACCCTGCATCTTATGCACCATATGTCCGGGCTAGCCTCCTTACCTCGTTCCTTTCGCAGGTTCTATATTTCAAGGTGCATTGCCTCCAGCTATCCCTGGATCTGTTGTACCCCAAACTGGGCATCATCTCTTGGTGCAGTCTCTATTTTCATAGCAATCTCCCATGATTTCTCTTGTGTCTCAATCGCCTATTGACCTAAAGGTTCGTGCAAGTGACGTAGCAGCATAGCAATAAACCATTCCTTGTGTTGTCTATCATCATACTAAAATTCTCCATCTATGATAACTTTCTTTAACCATTGATCAAATTCCCATATAGACTCAGTGGGTCCTTATATAAAGTCTTTTAGATCAGTTACTAGCTGCGAGTAGGAATTAGGCTTTCAGAACTACTATTTTAAACTTGTCCTAATCTCCTGAATAGATGGATCTGCATGCTGTCCTATGTATCCCATATACCAGTCCAAGGCCCTTCTTTCAAAGCCGAGGGATAGCTGCGCTCTCTTTACAACATCAGTAGCCACATTCTACGCAGTCCATACTGATTCTGCTACAAACCAAAATTGGTCCATATCTACATCTCCTACACCCTTGAAGATGGGTACCTTCGTGTGTGTGGCCATATCTTCTTCTGGTGGTGGCAGAGGTGTGGGTGAGTTCTTACCCTTATGGTGACTTGAAGGTGGTGTAGTTGGAGGACTATTTCTTTAGTGTGCAACCGATTCTCTTAATGGACTATAGACGGATCTATCTCCTTCTTGATTAGTTCAATAGTACTTACCACTTCATGTTGTACTCTCACTGAGATCAGAGGTCATTCACTCAGTGTTCCTACACAGAACGCCCTTTTCGCACACTAATATATTGATTAATAATGTCAGTGTTTTCAAGAATTTACCCTGGAAACCTTTGAAGAACCTCCACTTTGCTTGAGAATAGGATATGAAATGATCGACTGCGAATTCTGTCACAAATCCTCCCACCACACTGTCTACCCAATGATCTACTATATGGGTGATCATATTGCCAGTCCTCTCCAGCTGTTGAATCAATTCTGGTGTCCACTGCGTAACCTGATTGTCCTTCCAACACGTCTAGAATGCTAGGAGCCTTGCCAACCACTCCTGAAGCTCGTGCGCAAAGGTTAAAAATAAAATTTCATAGACTTCAGTGAAGATGTACTTGTTCTTCCACTTATCAGCTTTCAGCTTCGTGCTGTGATTCTCCTTTACAAAAAATTATTGAACCTGTCTTTCAAGCCATTCTTCAATTTCCACCCTTTCAGGTCTCCAATGACCCCATCGCATTACCCAATCTCTCTATCAAAATGCTCCCAGTCCCAAAAACGGAACCATTTGTTGGCTTGAGGGGTCCTGACCCAGGTTCAGAGGTGAAGGTTTTCCAACAAACTGGTATACTACTCGGCCTTTCGAGAATGACCTACTTGTGTAGGCCAAGGTCTCACCCGAAGTAGTATGGGAGGGTGCTAGAACCAAGTTTCCGCACCCTAAGAGAGAGAAGGTAATTCGAGGCATATATAGGTCGCAACTTATTAGGATCACATAGAATGTGTCTATTCGCATCTCTTTTTAATAGTGTAAGCAGTATATAACCATAAAAAAGTTATAAGATCTAATCAGTACATTCACATCCACGTGCACATTACCAAATATCGTCACAGAGCAATATAATCACAGCCAATATCAGATCATGGATATACTCATGCCAGTTCAGATAACACATAGATACTTCAACTATACTTTGTATTCATTAATATCAAGATCCACTTACAACCCAAACATAGCTTGCGCACATAGCCTAGTGGGGTCCACACATATAAGGACTGAGGATCTCTGCGCACACAGCCATGAGGAGTCCTTACCCAAAAAATCCAAGCAGATCTTAACAGTTTGCACGTAGCATCAATCTATCAACTTATGTAGCATCAATCTATCAACTTACTTACTTCCTAGACCCAACTATCTATCTATTTATAATATTGTAGCCTTTAAGACCCCTACGTAGGATTTAAATTTACAAAATTGTACCAAAAATGCAGGTTAGGGAACCCCATTCCAATGGTGGGCTACCCCTTCTAATAGTAGCCATCCCAAATTTGTCTTCCGAGTGGGAATGACCTTGACCAATCCAACTGAATCATTGCAAACCATGGCCTCTACTGATGAAGTATTGGAGGTCACTCCTAAAGTTGAAGAGTTTATGTCCACAGTAACCAAGGTGAAGCAGGTGGAAAAAAATAAGGGTAAGGGGAAAGGCCAAGAGCAAGGGCAGGGGAGGGCTGCGAAATGGGATGGAGGGAAGCCACACACCTCCCCTCGGAATGTGTAATCCCCCCGAATGGTGCCCCAGGCACGCTCACCTAACCCGACGAAGAGACCGCTCTCTGCTCAGGAAGAGGCTCGAGTTGCTGAACCAATCACTTGGTTGCCACTCTATGTTCGGCCTCGCTAGCCCTCGGTGTGCATGCCTAAGAACCTTGAAGGTATGCATGCATATCTGCATATTCCACTAATTCCATGTGATGTTCCCATAGTTTGGGAAGCGCATGGAAAGCTTGCCTTAATTAAGTTCGACGACCACGACCTGGCCAACTTGGAGGCCTTCCCAAAATTGGCATCTGAGTTTTAACTTGAAATAATACTAAAATATTATGTGCTAAGTGTCGTCCCAATTCCATGGGCGCTTGGGGTACAAAAATCTGGTTTACTAAACTTGTTGTGACTGCCTCATTTTGGTCGATACAGTATAACTGACTGAGTTGCACGACAACTACTAGCCCTGATCCATGACAGAAGCTTGTGGATTGGAGACCCCATTCCCATTAATGCCACCCTCATTCACTGCATCACTAGTCTCCAAATGGAGGGGCCAAATCCCAAGGGTCCAGTTGGCAAGAAGTATGAGAAATAGGTCGCCAACAAGGTGTGAGAGTACTACCACATTGAGCGGAATACTAGGGGATTCCTGATCAACACAATTGTTGACCCTGGAGTGCACATGGGTACACTACTACTATCTTGTAAGATGATACGCAAGTGCCAGGCCATGACTATCCCTACTTATGTAACTCAGTTGGCTGGCCACTACGAAAATGGGGTCTACTTCAACTAGTCGCAGTTCTTTTGTAATGATTTTTTAGAAAATGTGCGCGAGGCCCAAGATCATGGAAGGGAATTATACTACTGTTGGTCGCTACTTCTAATTGCATTGGTCGTATGGGATGCCCCCGAAGATCGAGTCTTCCCAGATCTCGAACAAGACATGTGTGAAGGGGTGCAATACGCAAATTTTTGGGATTCAAAGGATAAGCAATGCATTGAGGAGAACAAAGTCTTTTGGGTCCTATTTCAGAGCAGGCTCATAGCAACAATTCACTTTCGGCCACACTTGTCACCAATGGTATACGATAAGTACAAGAGCATCGCAGCATTCTAGGTTATGATACATAATGTGCAGATCCGAGGTTGTAAGGATCTAGCTTGGGTTTCGCTGCCTTAGACGGTCGTCGATGAGGAAGTTGGACGACTCATTGCCACTTGGCCACCACACTGGTGATTGGGATTCAAATCAGGTGCGGATGAAACTATTGGTACCATCACAGCCCCAAAGACCACCTCGCCTGATCCCACCAAGAATACAGAAGGACGTGGCCTGGAGGGCTCCACCAGGATAAAGGACGCAGCACAGGGCAGGGAGCAGGAATCGCAACAGGAATCTCAGGAGGACATGGACAGAGAGGGTCCATATGTGCGGGGTGTTAATTCCCCGTGGGGTACGAAACGGACTGCCAATCCTCTCAAGGGCCAATGAAAGAAGTGATGGGCTACGAGGCCCGGTAGGCAAACTGAATTTAATTTGACAGAGGAAGACTTGGAGAAAATCACAGATGAGGTCACCCTCACCTCTGAAGATAGATGGCTTGCGTTGGAAGAGTAGCAGAAGGCCATGGTCACCACATTACAGTCTGAGCTCCAAGCGTTGCAACTCAAGGCCGATACCCTGCAGATGAACATGGTTCAAGTGAGGCCGCCTCCAGAAACCAGCACTGAGCTAATTTTCATAATTGAGATCTGCCTCTAGCCCATGCCAGGCACCGCACTCACCCTAAGTCCACCTGCCTTGTGTGCGCAAGTCCAAGCCTGCGCAGAAGTACAATTGGATTTGGCCCGGCTTCCACACGAACCGTTGCAAGTCCTCCATACATCCCTCTTTGAGAAGATCCATCACAAATTCCGCCGGATGCAGCAACAGCTCAGTACAACCAAGCAGATGATCATTGAAAAAATCGCCGAGGTGTCCCAGGTGCAGCTGCTTGATTGCATCAACTAGAGGGGGAAAACTCCTTCGCTCTACATAGCAGTGTTCTGTGCAATGTCTACCAAATTTTGTGAAGTTGGACCTTCAGTGGAAGCGGTGACACTTTCCAGGGTCTAATTTAGTTGTTCTACTGCAACATCGACATCCTCAGATAGCTTGAGGGCTTCAGTAGCCCACGGCATGAGGAGGTCACTCAAAATCATCTTCTTGTGGTGAATCTCTTCTAGGTCATCTCTGAGTGCATGGATGGCACACAGACGTGCCAAGATTTGAGCTAGGATCAGAGTATTCATTGTAGCTTCTAGGTTCTTGAACTCTTCTTCTTTCTCACGCAATTGTTGAGTAAATTCACACAAAAGGGGGTTGTGCTACACCTTAGACCACAACTGCATAGCTATCTCAAGAAATTATGTGCCCTGAGAAATCTGAGCTATAATGGTATTTGTGGCTTTAGTGACCAGTGCAGCTCGTTGGGCTCATACCTCAGGTGGATTTTCCAGGTGCAATTTGCTCTGCAATGCAGCAATCTGTTACTCCATCTCAGTCTTGACATTCTGAATCTCAGTCCTAGAAGCCTTTAGGGCTACAATGAGTCCTCAATCTTGGCCTGGGGGGTAGCAGAGGCTAGGATATCTTCAGTCACATTTGTGCATAGCCTGTTGATTAGATGTTCCAACTCGATTTGTTGCACGGCGGCAAGGGTGCACGCAGCCTTCAGGCGAATATGCAAACCCCATGGCCACTGTGACTGAAGATGAGCCACAAGATTGTGTTAGGGGCCTATTGTAATGGGGTTCCCTAAGCTACGTTTTTTATATAATTTTGTAGTAATTGGTCTTGGGTAGGGGATTTGGGGTGGGTCAAAGGCCCCAATTTTTTGTAATGGGTCAAAGGGTAGACCTAGAGTCCGCAAACCACGGTTGTGGACCATAGAATAGCAATGGCTATGAGATATAAATAAATAGATATTTTGGTCTAGAAAGTAAGAAGAATTAGTATTGATGCTACGTACAAACTTTTGAGATATGTTTTGGGTTGTTGTGGGTAAGGACTCCTGCTGGCTGTGTGCACGGGTGATAACTTGGGTTTGTAATTGGGTTTTCGATATTAATGAATGCAAAATCTATTGAAGTATCTTGTTGCTATATGCACTAGTTATGTTTATTACTGAAGTGCCTTTATGTATTTGAATGAGCTGGGAATGTACCTGCAATAGATGATTTAGCTGTGATTATAATGTTCTGTGGTGATAATTGTTGATGTGCATGTGGATGCGAATGTGTTGATTAGATCTGTTAATGATACGTAGCTCTATTATGATTATATTTGTTTTAAAGGATCTATAAAGGATGTATAATAGGATTGTTCTAGAATAGAACTCAGCAAGATCTGCCTCAATTACCTACCCTTTCTCAAGGTGCAGAAACCTGGTTCCAGCACCCACCCATACTACTTTAGGTGAGACCTTGACTGCGAAAGTAGGTAATTTCCGAAAGGGCTAGTAGTATAGGGGTTTGTTGGCAAACCTTAACTCCAAACCTGGGTCAGGACCCGTGAAGCCATTAGAGGATTTTTTTGATGATGTAGGTCCTTTCCAAAAGGTTTCGAACATTATTGGCCCTAGGGCTTCTTTTGCGACATCATAGTGGAGGACAAGTTCTCCCTCGGTGAATGAGCGAGGGTTGATGTGGCAGTCGAATGATGCTTTTACCTTTTTCTTGTGGGCCTCGTTGTGTTGCAGTGATTGTCATCATCTTTTGTCGACGAGCTCTAGTTGTACTAGGAACTATTCTAGAGGTTGGGTATCATTAAGAGTTCGATAGTGGCATGAAAATTTGGGATCTTGCGGAAATCAATGCAAAAGCGCAAAGTACCTTGATCTTTTGCGATAGGAATAAGGTGGAAATCCTGGGATGTGGGGGCGGTTGCAATCCTATTTCCAGTATGCGATGATATTAATCATATATGGTGAATCATGTCATCGGTGTTCGATGGGGGAAGAATCGCTGTGGTGAGATTTTGTGTGAGTGCAAGGTTAGGTTTCCCACTAGGATGGTTAATTTCTGTGGGTGGAAATTGTGCCTGCCGCAGAGGTGCCTAAATGTTTCCATTAGCGGGCATACCTCTGGTATGTGATTTTGGCCAGTGTAGATAGTGCATGGTATCATTATTTCAACAGAGTAGATTGTATCATAATTGACACTATTCGACGTCCCGGATGTAGATGTTTGGAAAGGATCTGTTGTAGAATGTAATATCCCCAAAGGGAAGATTCATCAATGCTTGCTAAAATAACGCAATTTTTAGAAGTATGTGTACTAAAATGAATTTGCAGCTCCTGGATCCCTTATATCGTGAGATCTGGCATCTAAATCCAATAGGATAGCAAAAACAAATCAAACTAGGTGAGGTAAATAGACCTCCTACACATAGTATGGCTGGAAAACACCCAAGAATGGGGCTACAACAATATGCAACAATACTGCAAGAAAATAATGCAGTTTTTCTAGGAAATAGCAGGAGACCAATAAGAAGGATCAACATTCATATATACATCAATAGATCAGATCCATATTGAGGCCCATACAATGTATGAAAAAATGTAGAAGACTAGAATAGAATAATTTCCTCATAAAGAGGGGCTGCAACACATGTATTGACTGAAAAATAGCTTGACAGCATTATTTTTAAGAGATACAGTAGTTGTATATTATAGTCTAGATCTAGAGCAGATCTATGTACAAAATATTAGATCCATATAAGATTTTTACACTAGAAGAGCTCCTTTACAAATTCCCCTTGGGGTTTTGAGAAAAACATGAGACACAAAGAGTAGATCTGAGATCTAAAGTTGCAGATCTGCAGTAGTATTCAGAAATTTCTGAAGATGAATACAATAGAAGCAGATCATATATGAACAGAACATGGATCAGAAGTATAATCCATGGATCACCATAGTGAAGGGCAGAACCCCAACACCAGAGATCTCTCCTCCAAATGTGTGCCAAAACACCCTGCAACTGCACACTTGAAAATAACGCAGTCCTGGAAGGGAAACTATGCTGTATGCTCTAGCACTGGTCTGTCCTAATGCCAAGATCTAAAAATGCATCTCCAAAGATCTAATACTCTCTTATCAAGAGGATAGATGGCTTTCCCACTAAAAAGAGCCACTAGATTGGCCTAGATCTGAGCAGATCTAGCCTCCAGTTGCTGCAACTTACAAGGACAACCAAACCCTCAATAGGATCTGCGTTGTAGTTTGAAGATGAGCTTGGCCAAATGCCTGATAGTGGACAAGATCAACAAGAATTCTCCAAGAGCTACTCAATGGAAGAGGTGGGATTCTCGAATAGGAACACCTTAGTGCTAAACAACATTATCCTCAGCTAAACAGCAGAGAATGATATATGTCTAAACAGACAATATATTCGGAAATATACTCCATCAAAAACCTTCTTCTGTTGTCCTCCTCTTCCTTTTATAGGATGAAAGTCTTGTCAAACCCTAAAACATCTCAATGATTTAGCTCCATTCACATGTGTAGCCTCCAGCTAAAACTGTGTTGTGCATCTAGGAGATTCACTGTATCTAGACAACACTGTTGATTTGGTCCTGGTTGACTTGGTCAAGTGATCCAGTCTCTTTCACACCTAAGTGTGCTTATGTAAATAGGCCAGATTTAGCTATGTTCACATGTGGCATTGATTTATTTCACAGATTAGGAGCTTTATTGATCCTCCTTTACAATTTTATTCATGAAATAGAAAATTGAAACAAAATTGTATATTCCCATTAGCTTGGGCTAATTGGGAATATTACAGTCTTCCCCTCCAAAATTTTTCTTGTCCTCAAGCAACTGATAGGGTGAGTGCCACAACACTTCTCCTCCTCCATTGGTGACACCATCAAAGTTCAAGCTTTCTTCACAAGCTAAGTTTTCACCAATCCAAACCTCCATGAATTTTTCCTCCAAAATTATCATGAGATGTACATAATCCACCACACAAGGAGACAAGAACTCAACAGAAACAAACATGGTTGATCCAATACTCTCTCTAAAACATGTAGCATAAGGTACATAAAGGGTTTCCATCCCATGTGTTACATACAAACTTCCCATCCTCCCTCCATACAATCCTATAAAAAGTACAACTATATCATCCAAGTATGGAAGCATAATTACATATATAAAAATAGAAATTTGAGCATGAGGAGGTGGTCATAGTCCCACATATGGTACCAGTGTAGTGCATCTCCTACCTGTATTAGATCAAGGTATGGTAAGTGGTTTCCCCACCACTTACTTGCTGCACAAGTCATCTCATCATGGCTGAAAATGTGAGATATGTTTGGTGCCTTTGGGAAGCACCCATCATGAAAGAAAATCTCCCTTTGCACAACAAGGGAGTGGCCAAATTCAGAAATTTTAGTGGCCCAATGTTTTCCATAAGATTTACATGATACAACACTCATATTTGGAGTCACGGCCCGCGTAAACATGGTGAAATAACACGTCAAATCAGAAAATGAAACTTGCATTACATGATTAGAGTTTTCACCAACAATGTCTCTCCTACACATGGAATTGCGCATATATTTTTCTCCCTTTTCAAGAGAAGGAATAAATGGCTAGAATGACCCTTGCATAGAGTCCTTTGGTTGCCCCAACTCCACATAGGTCTTGCATTCTAGAAAATGTTGATGTAGCTCTCTTCTAAAGCCTTCCCATTTAAAGCATATCATGATAGTGTTGTAGATTTTCATAGAATAGGTAGGGCTGAAACAGAACTCTTTGTAGGCCCTTTGTAGCATCCTCTCCTTGAGCTTGGAGGCTCTAGGTAAGAAGATCCTATCATGATGATAGAAGACTCCCTAATGGACTAGATAGCCCTATTCAAGTAGCTGGTCATCAAGCATCATACAAGTGTGAAGATCTTTGGAATAATCCAACAATTGTTTGGATTTCCAATATAGATCTACACTCCCCAAAAATGACAGCATTGATGATGCATCAATAGGAATTCCTTCCATGTTGTTGATATCCTCTTTGACATCTCCCATGCGAAAGGTACAAGTAGGAAGGACATAACTTCCCTTCTTCTCCTCCAACAACGCAGAATCGGGAATGAAGGTGGGTGATGATGATGAGAGAAGAGAAGCTCCCTCCTTCTTGTGCTTGCCCAAGCCTTCCAGCGCTGTAGCTGTGTCTTATAATGCTCCCATCCCTCCTGGATCTAATTTTGGAGCATCAAGTAGTGAGATATTTCTCACCAAAACTGAATCAGGTGGCCTCCTAGGTGGTTTGCCACTAGATAAGAGTGTCCCTTGCAGAAATATCATGAACATAATAGAAGGGACATAATGCATGCATTGCATTGTTCTATCTCCTGGGACCAAAATAGAGAATCCCTCAATACAGAAACCCTCTGATTCATGATTGACCCTTGAAATTTTAAGGTTAAGTAATTAGGTACTCCCCTCAAAGATGCAAGAGTTCCTCCAATAGGAGCAAATGCTCCATTCCCATCTCCTGATGATGTTGGATCCCCTCCAAAATTTTCAGCATTGTGACCCCTCCTTGGGTCATCATCTTCATCTTCTTCAAGATCTGAGAAGACCTCTATATAATTTGCTTTACTAGCAACACATCTATGTCCAGGTACCCATGGTTCTTGGAAAGTGAAGCATAGCTTCCTCTTTCTTAGATATCTCCAAACTTCATCATCAAGATTCTTCTTGTATGAGCTCTCCTTTGAAGGAGTAGCTTTCTCTTCCTTTGCTTTCGACAAGGCATCTTGAAGGTCTCTAGCCCACTCAATGGCATCATGCAAGGTAGTGGGCTTGGTAGATTTAACCAACCCATGCAGAGGTTCATCTAGGACATTGATGAACATGTACACCCTCCTTGATATAGACAAATCAGGAACCATAACAGATAATCTCAAAAATTCAGAGATATAAGACTCTGTATTACCTGAGTTCTTCAACTTTGCAAGGCTCATGAAAGGTGCTTCTAGATCCTTCCTGTCAAACCTCTCCACCAATCTTCTAGTAAACTCATAATAGGCAGTCACATTGGCATGACCCAATGTAGACAACCCATGGAACCACCAATTGTGTGCTTCACCTTCAAAGTGCAACGCTGCAATCTTGATAGCTTCCATCTCAGGGACTTTGTTCAACTAAAAGTAGATATCCAGTTTTTCTACCCATGCTTTGGCAGAACAAGTGGATGGCCCATCAAACTTGGGTAAAAATAATCTGCCCATAGAGTGATGTCGATCATGATTCTGAGTGAATCCACCATCTCTATGTTGATGCCTTGGTCTTCTTTTGTCCTTGAGGTGACAAAAATCTTGAAAACTCAAGTGGTCCTTGAATCTCTGATTCTGAGACTTATATTCTTCAAAGTAATCTTCAAGGGATGCTTTCTCATGAGGCCCTTCATTCTCCACAGCCAAGAAGGTAGGCATGGTGGAGCGTTGTGGAGCTTGTGGCCGGTTCACTGGTTGATCATTCCAGTGGTGAGACATGCCAGAGCTTTCTCCAAGATGAAATCTCCTAGGATATTCCTTGATCCTATCCAATATCATCTCTTTGATCTCTCTAGAAAGATATTTCATGGCTTTTAGAAGGGTTTTTGCAAACTCCTTCCCATCTTCATCACTTCCAGATTCAGGGGCTTTTCCCTTGTCTTCATCATCATTGGTGTAATAAAATTTCTTCTGTCTTCTTCTCAGGTACCTCTTCTCTCTGTTAGCGAGAGGCTCATCTTATTTTGAAGACATATTGGCTGTTTAAGAAATCAAATCAAAGGTTGTGCCGAGATGATTGCTTTGATACCACTTTAATATCCCCAAAGGGAAGATTCAACAATGCCTGCTAAAATAACGCAATTTTCAGAAGTTTGTGCACTGAAATGAATTTGTAGCTCTTGGATCCCTTAGATCGGGATATCTAGAATCTAAATCCAAGAGGAGATAAAAAAAAAAACAAACTAGGTGAGGTAAACAAACCTCCCACACCTAATATGGCTGGAAAACACCCAGTAATGGGGCTACAACAATATGCAATAATACTGCCGGAAAATAACGCAGTTTTTCTGAGAAAAAATAGGATACCAATAAGAAGGCTCAACATTCATATATACATAAATAGATCAGATCCATATTGAGGCCCATACAATGTATGACAGAATGTAGAAGACGAGAATAGAAGAAATTCCTCATAAAGAGGGGCTGCAACACATGTATTGACTGAAAAATAGCTTGACAACGTTATTTTTAAGAGTTGCAGTAGCTGTATATTACACTCCAGATCTAGAGTAGATCTGTGTAAAAAATATTATATCCATATCAGATCTGTACACTAGAAGAGCTCCTTTACAAATTCCCCTTGGGGTTTTGAGCAAAACATGAGACACAAAGAGTAGATCTGAGATCTAAAGTTGCAAATCTGTAGCAGTATTCAAAAATTTCTGAAGACGAATACAATAGATGTAGATCAGATCTGAATAGAACATGGATCAAAAGTATAATCCTTGGATCACCATAGTGAAGGGCAGAACCCCAACACCAAAGATCTCTCCTCCAAATGTGTGCCAAAACACCCTACAACTGTACACTAGAAAATAACGCAGTCCTGGAAGGGAAGCTGTGTTGTAGGCTCTAGCACTAGTTTGGCCTGATGCAAAGATCTGAAAATGTAGCTCTAAAGATATAATACTATCTTATCAAGGGTATAGATGGCTTTCCCACTGAAAAGAAGCACTAGATTAGCCTAAATCTAAGCAGATCTAGCCTCCACTTGCTGCAACTTACAAGGACAACCAAACCTTCAACATGATCTGCATTGTAGTTGGAATATGAGCTTGGCCAAATGCCTGGTAGTGGACAAGATCAACAAGACTCCTCCAAGAGCTACTCAATGGAAGAGGTGGGATTCTCAAACATGAAAACCCTAGTGCTAAATAGCACTATCCTCAGCTAAATTGAAGAGAATGATATATTTCTGAACATACAATATATTCAGAAATATACTCGATCAACAACCTTCTTCTGCTATCCTCCTCTTCCCTTTATAGGATGAAAGTCTTGTCAAACCCTAAACCATCTCAATTATTTATCTCCATTCACATGTGTAGCCTCCAGCTAAAACTGCATTGTGCATCTAGGAGATTCACTGTATCTAGACAACGATATTGATTTGGTCTTGGTTGACTTGTTCAAGTGATCCAGTGTCTTTCACACCTAAGTGTGCTTATGTAAATAGCTCAGATTTAGCTATGTTCACATGTGGCATTGATTTATTTTGTAGATTAGGAGTTTTATTGATCCTCATTTACAATTTTATTCATGAAACATAAAATTGAAACAAAATTGTATATTCCCATTAGCTTGGACTAATTGGGAATATTACATAGAAGAGGTGGTCTTCTGCTTCCACTGCCATGTTATTGGCTTAGGTTTGTTTGAATATTTGGGGGGACTGTAGAATCAACGCTGCTCTTGCCGCTCTTAGCTTGGGGAGGTGCACACATTTAATCATATGGTGAAAGTGTGAACAAATTCAGCAATAGGTACGTGTGATCTTCTCTTGGTTAGAGAGAAGTTTCTGAGGAAGAGAAGAGACTATGTGAAAACTATTTGCAAGGGGTTTCAGTTCTCTAAACTAATTGACTCAGTGGTCATTCAGGTCACCTAGTCTGCATGTTATCCTATGCTTGGTCTGGGTCATGCTTGGTTGGTGTGTTTTTCTAGCTTGCCCATCACGGTCGTGTGGGTGTGGGGTTGCTGACCTAGAGGCAGTGTATCTTCTATACCACTCACGGAGGTCGACCTCTTTCTTCTCTATGGTATGAATCATATCAACGGTAGGAAGAAGTTGTGAGACATTAGTGCCATGCCGCTCATAATGATTTCCTTGACATATTAGGCAAAATAGCCTAGATTTGGGGGTCCCATCGTGTTCAGTTTGAGGCCTGGCAGGGAACCAACATTGTAAAATTTCTAAATCGGGGCAAGTGGCTACCGTATGGTTGGGCATCTTGTACAATGTGCATGATAGTCTTCTCTGTAGAGAGTGGTTGGGGGTAACTAGGGGTTCCTTGATTGGTCATTTTTCAGTTGACAAGAATAGGATGGATCTGATCATCACATCTTCTTGGGTTGGGGAGATGTCCATGGATTCCACGTCCATGTCATCTTCTTTGGAGAGACAGACTATGACTAAGTGTAAACTAGTGAGGGCTAGCCGAAATCGAGGGATATATTGACAATTCTCCAAAAGGTGATTCTCGGTGCACAAAGGACATGTGAATTGCATTGCCCGCAATCCTATGTAGTAAACATGTTCTATAGGATAACATCTATGGATGAGTTCCAGGGTTGCGCATTCTTCGAGGAAGTGAGCACTTTCGTCGCACATTGTGTAGCGAATAACAGGAGGGTGCATGACTGGGGATATTTCTGGTTCCCTTTGGTCTTCCTGTAGGTACAGGATAGTACGAGGTTCATTTCTAGATGCCTGGGCAGATGGATCCTCTTGATAGGATCGCTTGATGGCATGGAAGGCATCCCTATATCGTGGGATCTCTGGGAAATGATGGGTATAGTGCCCATAGTTGTTACAATGAGCACATGCGTGATTGGTACACAATGCTTTACCTTTACCTTTGGTGGTACGTTCCTTTTTACAGGAATGCGACATTGCGATGTCAGTCTCAAAGCCAAGGAGTGGTTTTAATTCATCTAACTCTAGGAAGAATGGGTAGGGTGACCTATTATGTCACATATGACGCAGACTGGTGATTCCCATTTTATTGCGGGAGTCACTGGCTTCTTTCCTCTCTTCTTGGTTTTCTTAGTTGTCATCACCAGTTTTGCAATGGAAATTTCCTTTGCAGGGGTGGTTTCGACCATTTCTTGGATGGGTGGGGCCTCCTCGGGAATGAGGGGCTTCAACCCTATGGTAGTGATTTTGGTGGCTCCTATTCTCATATGGGGAATGAGGTACCAAAATGGTATTTACAATTATATGTTTGGTAACACTAGTGTTGCCAAAACCTGCTGGGAGACAAAACCAGCTGGGGGGTAGAGGAAAGGGGTTTGGGAAGCAGCGTAGGCTAGAGAGGCTGTCGTGGCCAATGACTCAGTGCAATTACTGCTTGTGTCCATGTCCTGACTAGCTTCGATTCTTGACGTGGATATCATGCACACCAGAGCCCCTGTGACATCGGGTGATGACTCAGGGATAATGGGAGGATCTCCTAAGAATGAACCTAGAACTGATGATGGTTTGAACTGGTCGGTGCCATATTATTGGTACCATGAAAGCACATCCGAGGATGTATCTACATAGGGTAGAATTACATCAGTTTTTGTTAGGGGTCGTTTCTCGCTATGCATCAATTGGTCTACAATAATGATGTGGTCCTCATGGGGGAACATCGTAATGCGGAAGACGGAGGAGGCTATGGCTTCCATGGCGTACATAAAACTCTGCCCAAGGAGTATATTGTAGTCCAAGTGAGCATCCAAGACTTCAATGTCTATGTGGACTGTCTTTTTGGATAAAAAGACTTGGAAATTTTGGAAGAGGCTGACGGGGGTCGAAGGACGACTGTCATATGATCTAAGTGTGATGACTGAGGGTTTTAGTTCAGGAGACCCTAACTTCTGCCAAACATTTTTTTACATGATGCACATGGATGCACCCTCGTCTATGACACATCGGTGAATTGTGATATTCTGGACTGACGCTAGTATCTGGAAGGCGACCATGGAAGGAAGCCTGTGGGTGGCTTTGTCTAAGTCGAAAGCCATTAGACATGTATCGGCAGGGTCGATAGCGCCTAATGTGGAAAGTAGGGCTTTTCGTTGTTTTGGGCATGAATGCAATAATTCCAAAGCTGACATAGTAGCGGGAGATTGTGCTAAATCATCCACGATACTATAATTATGGGTTTCTTTTGAGTAGTTTCCTTCTCGGCTATTGGGTCCCTTCACCATCTTTGGCAATGTTTTGATAGGCATCTTTGAAATGGTCAAAGGTGCATTCAGTGCACTAGTACTTGCCCCTGATGTATTGGTGCCTGGTGGGGTGTCGTAATTGTGATTCTATGCTTTGAGGAACATCTCTTCGCCAGTCATGTAGATTCCATGGCTACCTTTCCCAGAGTCATCTAGGTTTTGTTGTTGAGTCCTTACTGTCCCTTGATGGGGGAAAGGTTCCTGCATCATAGCTGGTTGCTGGGAAGATCCTCCTTGTCCTCAGTTACTCTGTAGCTTCTTTAGCTCAGGGAGATTAGGACAGTGGTCAGTATAATGGTCGTACTCACCACATATCCAATAAGAATGTTTTGTTCAGAGAGGTGGCCTTTTTCTCTTCCATTGGGAATTGCTTGTCTCATGGCTCTGATTCTAGTTGGAGTTGCCTCCAACCCGGGATCTTGAAGGGTGTTGTTGGTTGTTACCCCCTTGTCCAAGGTTCCCTTTTGGCTTGTTTTTTTATTTTTTCTTCACCACGTTAGGAGGGTATTTCTCCTGGTTATATTGGTGAGGTTTCTTTTGGGACGACTGCATAAAGTTCAACTGTGCATTGGTCTTCATAGGAGGGTCTTGTGCTTGGGACTAAGAATAACACAATTCTTGGTTTGCACCTGGCTGTTGGAGGGGAGCTCTTCCGTCAGTTTTTCTCTCTGTGTACTAGGTCCCCTAAGCCAGAGGATAGGGTCCTCCCTAGTGATACGATGGTGCCCTATTGGTCAAATTTTGTTGAGGCATATGATGAATTTGGAAACTAGGTTGAGGTATGTTCTAGGTAGAGCTGTACGTGTAACCAGGGTTTTTACTGCTGCTTCCTAGGTAACCTTGGGTCAATGACCTAATTAGTCTGTTTGCAAAGTTCGACGCGCCTAGAAATTCTTGATAGGTTTTCAAGCGTGGGGCGTTGGGCAGGATTTTGTAAATGTATCTTGACTGTGTATAAATCAGATCAAGATGCTGGGCTTTGCTGATGGCATCCTCTTTGGATGTGGGCCTTTGTTGCACCACATGCTTTGAAATATCTATCGTGAGAGTTTTCAGGAAAAAATCTAAAAGAACCCAGTCATCGAGTTTTGCTTTACATAAACTGCGATGCCGCCTCCATTTGTGGAGATGGTCTGAGATATGGATGACGGGGGTTTGTCTAAAATGTGTCAGTAATTCCATTCCAGAATGATGGTGAATGAGTAACTGAAAGTATGTTAGGAACACAGTGGCAAGGGCGCTAAAGATTCCATATGAAGCATAGGGTTTCTCCACATACCATTTTGGAGCTACTCCTATCAGAGTGCATTGAAATAGTCTTAATCGAATAGTGTCGTCAATGATACTGTTCAATGAGCACCATAGGTGGAAGTTCATGACATGATTACCTGGGTCTTCCGCTTGTTTTCCTTCAAACTTTGGAATTCCTGAAGGGATCTTCATGGGCATGGGAGGCCACGTATGGTTGTGTGCAATGGGGTCGTTTGTCAACTTGGTTAAATCGGGTAGATTCAACGAAGCTAATAAAGGTGACTGGGAGGTTGACGCCATTGAAATGTGTGAAAAGACAAAGTTCTGGTTAGGAAGAGTGTTGGTCTGCGACGTACCCTATTGTCTATTCGGCTGACTTCTCGAATGGGTGCACTCCTTTGCCCCCTAGGGGTCATGGGAGGTGTGGTGTGTGGTTTGGTGTTGGGAGATCGACCAGGGTTCCCAACTAAGGATACCCCAATAAAGGATGAGCCAATAATGGTGGTAGCGTTCCATCTTTGATACCTAAATGACGAAAGACCTGGAACCCCTCCCGGTAATGGGTGGAGTTCCAAAAGACGCCTAGATCAACGAGGTCCCATTGGGTCCATTCTGGTGTCAACTAGGTTTGGTTTTGGAAAAATTTGAGAGGACAGTGTCTATGATCAAAGAAAAATTTTAGTCACATACATAAAACAAAGCGAAAATATAATAAATTTTCCCTTTAAATTAATTCTATGTGATCAAGCAATCAAAAAAGTGGTTTTTTTCTGCTTATGTATGATACTAAAAATCATAAAATACCTATTCTTCTTCACACACTCAAATGTGACTGGGCCTTCAGAAGATATCTTGCGAGTGCTGGCACAATGTCCCATTAGAGCTGGCGACGGCCCCAGTCAGCCGAAGAAAATGCACCAAGGTAAGGGTAGAGGGTCTGGTGCTTGCCTACACCGTCACCTATAGGGAAAGGATGCGCTATATTTGGCCACTAATTACCACTGTCCCATGTGAACGTTTGAGTATTGGGCTTCTTTTTAAGTCAACTAATAGTACTGAGTATCATCCGGGTCAGGTAGCCCCAACTGATACCGCACACACTGCGCTTAAGCCTAACCCCCTCTGAAACGAGTCTCTGTCGCGCTCGAGTTTTCTTTTATGTGGGCTAATAGGTGGATTTGAAGCTCCCTAAATAGTCAACTTCTATTTTTCAAGATGAATAATGATCAAGGTGGCTTATTGGATGCCTACCCCCTTGATACTAACTTAAACTATAAATTATTTTGTGGCCCCTATGGGGAGAATTTAGTGAGTTTGGTTAAGTTAGTTTTACTTGCCTTTGCTTTGTGTAGTGGGTGAATGTGTGTGAGAAAAAAAAGGGCAAGAACATAGTTTTAACATGTGGATATGCGATGATCCTTTTCAAAATCCCCTATTTAAACTATGTTGTATTGTTCCTTGCCCAAAAGAAAACATGTGCGGATATGGGACACTTTATACTTTTCCTAGTTAATCTATGTGATTAACTAAAGGAGATGACAATTTGTGAATAGAGAGTGTTCATATGCTTACCTAGGATCATGGAAGGGTGCAAAGGTAGCAGAGATTAATTTCTCTTCTATTTACAATTCAATCCTAGTACCGAAAATCCTAGTGCAAAAATTGACCTAAATTAATAAATTTTACACTAGAAAAAGAAACTAACTAAGCATGTGTGGACTTGGGTCACTTACTTTAGCTAGTTATCTAGGTGTGTTGGTACCTAAATTTTCAAAAATAAAAAACTTTCAGAATGCAAGTTATTTCCCCCCTACTTAAACTATGTGTGAATTTTTGCAAAAATCAACTTGAAATAAAACTGACACTAAGCCTATGAAAAGCAGCTAAGAGTGAGCTTTAGCAAGCTGCGGGGTATCTCAACCAGTGCTGGAAGGTGTATTAAGGGTTTCCAAGCATTTTAGAAGCAGGAAAAGATAGAAATGGGAGAGAAGTTTCTCTTTTTGCCTTTTGCGCACAAAAGGCTAAGATAGGCGCGATGTTTGCACGCGGTTCAGCTTTGAACGCGCGCCCTAGGCACGTATGTGGGAGGGAAAAGAATGAAAATTCCTTCAAAAGTAATTTTTGGAGTTGTTTTGCTTCAGTCTGTCACTTGGGATGAACTATGGAGTATAAGAGAAATTAGGGGAAATTCAACTCCTCTCCATAACACAAATAGAGGCCTCTGCAAAAAAGCGGCACAACCACATAAACTTGGTAATAAACGTTAGTGGAGTCACCAATACTGTTTTAGTGTGTTTGGTGCATGTATTTATGAAATCACACCAACTTAAGTGGTGTGGTATACCCACTTAAGTTATTGTTAACAGGAAAAAAAAGAAGTGGAGTCAAGCAATTTAGTGGAACAAGCTAGAAACATAAACATACTAGATAGAGAAATAGAACACATATATAAACTAAAACTAAACTAAAACTAAAAAAAATAAACACAAGCTCTGAATAGAGTCAAACAACTACAATAATCTGAACGGTGGCTCTTCGGCCCCTCTTATTGAGTGTTGGTAGGAAATGAGGATGAAATTTAACCCTCTTGACATACAGCCCTTAGAACATGGGTTCTAAGTCTCATGCAAGGATGTTTTTACTCCCAAGCTTGCCTCGGTGAAAAGTCTCCCTCTCTCTACTGTGGAGGAATGAACTTGTTGGATTTCCAACTATCGTGTCCCCTCTATCTTCAGCTCCAGATCAGATCACACACTGCTGCTATTGCTTGGGCAATTTGGCCAGCATAAAAATGTGTTCACCAATTCTTCATCTCATGGTGGCCTTATATATGAGAATTCAAATCCTCCTTCCCTCTCTTGGTACATTGTGGATGGTGACCAAAGAGAGGGGAATGATTCCTTTGTGTCCTACAAATATTCCATTTGTGTTAACTTGATGTTTAAGGAGGCTTTGGTGGTTGTCCTTAGGTAGCTTCAAGTGAATAATCATTGTCCTGTAGTGTGCTTTTTTGTGGTCCCAGAAGGTGACTTTTGCTACTCCCAATATTGCACGCATTTTGGGTCATAAGGCACGCAAAGGCGATCTTCACGAAGGATTATGCGTGCAAAAGCATTTATGACTTGCTCAAATTTGATTTTTCATCATACCTTAGAGATTTTTAAATAATTTCTAGATTCTCTAATGTCTTTCAGCCCTGTAAATCCTTCTGCTTGACATTAAATAATATCGTTTTCTGCTTGTACGATTTTCCAGTGTTAGCAACCCACTCTCACCTCAGATCTTGCACCGAGAAATGAGCATTAGAGGGAGGATAACAACCTTCCAGTATGTGAATTTGGCATAGGAGATGTCAAAGAAGGGAGCAGGGACATGAAATATGCTTTATATGATAGATCATCCGCGTTGTCACTTTGGAGGATAGATCCATATTGGAAATCCCAGTTGTTGGTGGATTATTCCAAGGATATTTTTTCTTCTATGATACTTGATGACCAGCTACAAGAGGATGGATATTCAATTAGAGATAAGTTCATCTACTATCATGCTAGGATCTTCTTATCTAGATCATCCAAGCTCAAGGAAAAGTTACTACAAGCAACACATGAGGATTTTCTCTTCAACCACACTTATTCCATGAGGTCATACCATATTGTCATGTAGGGGTTTACCTGGGAAGGCTTTGAAGAGGAGGTATATCAAAATTTGAGGAGATGCATGGATCATGTGTAGATGGAGGAGATACATAACTCTTTGATGGAGTTATAACAACCACCTTTTTCCTCTATGGGAATGAGATGGGATCTATCTTTGAGCCATTCCATTGGTATGAGCAAGGTTTATGGTAAGGATCATGTTTATATGCATAATGATTTATTTGATGATTATTTTCATTCCTTTACCATACATGTGTAGGCCATTGCTCCAAGTGGGAGCATTCTTCCTGATAAACTTCATGGTTAACTTTGGGCCATAAAAAATGTTGAGCACGGCCACTCTCTAGGAGGATATAGGGAGATGATATATCATTCAGGGTGCACTCCAAAGGCACCAAACATTACTCACCTTCTCAAAACATGTGAGAATAATATGGCAGCAAGTTAGTGGTGGGGAAACCACATACCATATCATTATCTGAGGTAGTAATGAGATATACTATGTTGGTTCCACATGTGGGACTATGATCTACCTCCATTGTTGCATATGGCAGCTTATATATACTTGGTTTTGATCCCATACATTTATGATGTTCTTATTCTTATTATGGGAATGAATGGAGGAAGGATGGGAGGATTGAGCATGCCGTTTGGGAGAGAGATTCTCCATGTTTTTTATGCTTCATGTTTCAGGGAGAAAATTGGGAAAAACATAATTTCTTCGTTGGGTCTTTTGCTTCCTTGTGGGATGAGTCATTTGCATCTCATGAGAACTTGGGAGGAGCATTTCATGGAGGTATTGATTGGGAGACACCTGGTATATGAGGAGATCTTATCACATGGAGGTGTCACCAAGGAAGGAGGAGAAGAGTTGCAACACTCACCTTTACAGTTGCTTGAGGGAAAGCAACATTTGGGATGGGAGGACTGTAATATTCCCAATTAGCCATGAGCTAGTTTGAATATTAATTTTTTCTTTTTCTTCTTAATTTGCTAAATAAGAGGGTATGGAGACCCATAAATCCCCTTAGTAGGAATAAAATCACTGCTAATGTGAAAGAATATCACTTTGGTGGCCTGATAAAATACCCTTAGGTGTGAAAAGGGGCTGGAGCATGTAGACTGGGTCAAATTTGACCAAATAAACAACGCTGTCATGGAGGAGTGGCATTCATTGTGGGAGAGCACAGTTTTGGAGGGAGACTCCATGCGTGGAAGTAGTGACATTAATGAGTGGGGCCAAGGGTGAGGTAGCTTACCAAGAATATAAGGATGGAAACCATTATGATCATGTTTTGGATTATTATTTTGATATGGTATGTTAAGACTTGTTTTCTCACTTCATCTATTTAGCTAAGACTGCAGTTCTGTTTAGCATAGGGTGTTCTCAAGTGGGAATCCCACCTTCATCCTCGCGGGACTTCAAGTGCCTACTCAGGAGAAGTGATTGCACTATATATCCACTATTTTACATTAGGCCAAGATCCATATTTCATCTACAACACAGTTTCGGTAGAGGGTTGTGTTGTGTTCCAGGTTGTAGAAGTGGAGAATAAATTTGGGTGATTTATGATCTGTTTTTCAGTGGGGGAAGGTTTCCTTACATTGGGAGGCTAGTGAGGAAGGCCCTTGAGCATCATTGATATATTTGGCACTAGGCCACAAATTTTTTATCCCCTATACTGCAATATCAGTCTGGATCTACATTATTCTAGGGAGGAGTTGCAAGGGTAGTTGATGTGGATGATTTGGGGAGTGATTTCTTCAGTGGAGGGGCTAGCCTTTCATCTGGAGGATCCATTGGAGGAGAGATACTTATTCCCATATCAGCTTCAGCCATAACTCTTCAGTTATTTTGTTGCTGCATTCTTTCAACCCTAGGACTACAACTCATATTGTATTATTGGGTGTATTTTACAGAAACCCTCTTGGGTTGTCTTGGAAGGTTGTTATAGAGCCTAGATCTGTATCTTTTGCATCTCTTGAGGCATATATCAGCCATTTTATATCATTTTATGTTCATATGTTGTAGAAGTGCTCCTATGACTACGTTGTAGCAGTCTTCCAACATTTTGGTATAGTAACAACACTTCATATTGAGGGGATTTATCTATTGGAGGTTTGTTGGTTCATGTTGTATAGTTTGTGCCCCATTAATTTTTACATGTTTGTGGTTGTTATGATGAATGAGAAGGATCCATATTGGTCTCTCATATTTATGCATTGATATTCACTTCTATTTCCATGTTTATGCAATATATTCCTTCTTTTCCCATTTGGGAATATTGCAGATATCTAACCATGCGCCATGATGATCACGAATGATTTTTCCCATGAGGAATTTCATTTTCCAATATAACTTGATAACCTGGATGTATTGGTTAGATCTTTAATGCATTTTTCCTATGTCAGGTGCCTAGTGTTATCACTCCAAAATTTCCAAGGGTTGTTCTGAGCATTTAAACATAAATATCAAAGGTAAATACAAGCCTACTTTGGAGCTTAGGATCTATCCTTCCTAAAATCAGAGAGGGTTCTCTCTATATGATTTAACTTTGTTTTAATCAATGTATACTAGGCTAGTTATGTATGCTTGGTTGGGTTGGTATTTTGATTGGTTTTGGTTGGTTGGGGGAATTAATGATTTAGATGAATAGGTGCTTTTCCATTTCCCATTAAGCTATGGAGTCAAATATACTTTGAAACAGAACAAAACCAAATTATAAAGAAAGTGTTACAGGGCAAGATAGCTAAGAAATATCAAATCTTTAAGGCAGGATGGTGAAGTGATCTTTCAATCGGGATCAAGGAGCAATTAAGGAATCCTTAAACCATATAATGAAGAAGGGGAAGAGGTCAATCATGATCAGAGGGAAATTAAGAATTATATAAACCAAATATCAGAAGAAAGCACAGAAATGTACAATAGTTAAAAGAAGAGTGTAATTTTTAAGCAAATTCTACAGTAATATTCCTGTTATAACATTCATATTTAGAACACATAAAATTTTATGGAATATTTAGAAATAAAATATGAACACTTAAAATTTATACTTCACTGAGATAGCTCAACACAAGAATCCTGTAACAAAATTTCTTTATAGCTTGTTCAGTCTGTCGACTAGAAATTGGTACAATAACTCTTTGGCAAAAGATCAGTCAGCTACTGAAGTGTTCAGAAATCCACACTTGACCGACCCTTGATACTTCAATTGGTGAAGTATTTATACAAAAATATTTACAAAAATATCGAATTACAAAAAATATCCTATTAACTGACTAGGATTTATTGTAGGAAAGGAAAATATTTATACAAGAAGATAGTGACACCTTTCATGTGTCTGATATCTAGCCCTGATTCTTTGCTTGTTGTTTATCTATCTGTCCTTTCATCTGTCTTTCATTTATCTTTCATGTATTTGTTTTTTCACTCTTTACAGTAAATAATACCACTTCTCCCAAATTTCTTCATCTAGGATTTTAATTTTCATCATTCTTCGGTAAATCTCATATGCTTCAGAATATTTGGCAAAAGTAGGCTTATTTACAAAAACGTGATTTATCTCATGCTGGAGGTAAAAGAAGTTTTCAAGAATTTGAAGAAGGACCTTACCTGTGGGAGTGCCTTTCATTGAGGAAATGTGAGAAGTTTCTTTGGATACCTCCCTCAAATTATTGACGTAATACTCATGCCTCATGAGTTTATCCTTTAATACTAAAGGACTAGGTAGACCCTTCTGTCTCAATATATCAAGTTCCAAGAATTCACATTTTTCCTCAAGCTGCAGCATTAGATTTCTTTTGGAAATCAATTTTTTTCACTTTGAAGATAGTTTTTGTTCTATCCTCTATCCTGAGTTCTTCTAATTCATACTTGTTTTTATAATTCATGAATTTGATTAGTTCAAAGGCTTCCTTTTGTTTATCCCCAAGGTCATCTTTTACTTTTTGAATTGCCTCACCAGCTTCCTTCACTAAGTCATTTTGCTCAAATATAATATGTATAGAAGGCCAAATATCATTAACATAGTTAATGATATTGGACTATAATTACTGCTTTGCTTGGGCTAAAGGTTCTGCCAATGATAAATATTTCTCCAACTGGTGGTTTCTGTTATTGAGTCTATTGAATTTGTGTGCTTCAGTTTGATGTGATACTTTTTCCAATTTATTCTCATTCTCTAAGCTCTTTACTTGTTCCTTAAGCTTATTATTTTTTTTATTATGAATGGACATATCTTCCATTGCTTTAATTAATTTACTGGCCTCATCAGTGGGATGGGCGGTTGGTATTGCTGATGCTGATGCTGATGTAGATGCTGGTGCTGATGTAGATATTGATGTTGATGTAGATACTATGGGAATAGCAAAACTTCTGTTATCACTCAGAAAAAGTGAAATGTTAATTGACATACTCTTAGAGGTTCATTTTTCAAAGGTATGGTCATAGAGTTCATCTGTCATTAGTAGGTAAAGGAAAAATTTAAATTTTTTCATATTAGCCTATCCTAAGGTCCAAACCCACTCCCATTCAAGTATTTTCATGTCACATGAGTCATTATTTCTTGAAATATTACATTTCCCAAGATTTTAAATTCGAAAAGGTCACTTTAGCCAAGATTTCCTATTTCCATAGAGAATTACACAATAAAAAGGCAGTTTTCGCTACGAAATGGCTAATACTTTCGTAGCGAAACTGCCAGGAAATACACTAACTATGCTACGAAAAGGGGTATTTCTGTCAGTCTTTTCAAATCAGGTGCTAGGTGTCAGTCAATTATTATAAGTGTTAGGGTGGATTTCATGCGAGTCAGCTAGGGTTAAATCAAGGTACAATGGTCATGGCTGAAGTCATTATTACTGTTTTTAGCATGTATGAGTCATGATTATGCCATGAGTTGTCATCGAAGCTTTAAAAAAATTCCCAATTGTGTCATAGTCATTCTCCACTTCATATTTGCATGCTACTAAGATTTGGAATACCAACAAAGAGGAATCACACATAAAACATAGGGCAACAACAACAGGAATCCTTAGAAGAGGAGAACAATGGTTCAAAGGTTTCAATTTCACCTTGCAGGACTGTAAGGATTTTATCGAGCCAGAGACTAGTGAGATTGATCTCACAAATGCCATTCCAAGGAACTACATGAAATACAACTTCTCAAAGTTGTTGCTAAGAATTTAGAAGTATTTCACCTGTGAAGGGGGGTATCATATGGTGTATTCTTACCACTTCAGACTTCTGCTACAATTTGTTGGAAAGAAATCTCTTGATCTACCTTTTTACTTATACAGAAGCTTAGTTAAAATGTAAGACAAAGTTCAAGCTAAATCTAAAGGAAATTAAACCTCACTCTTTCATAATGGTTTAATCAAGTTGCTGGTATTATAAGAGTTAAAGAGATTAGGCAGAGACTGGTCATATTTTCTATTTGTCAGTGGTTTTGAAGTAGATTCCATCACTCTTAAAAGAACTCCTAAACCTAGAGGCATACCATCACCTTCAGTAGCAGAGAAAATTGAGCCAGTGATCATGGAGAGAGAGGCATTACAAAAGGCTGAGACACCTAAAGCTTCACGTGAAAAATAAAATCCAACTATGAGAAAACCTGCAAAACAAAAGCCAACTGTGAGCAAACATGGTAGTAAGAGGGTTATAAGAATCCAAAATATTGCTAAGGGTAACTTAGAGGACATTCTACATGCTATTGATATTGAAGAAAATTCCATAGTCCAAGCTGAAGATATAGATGAGGGAGGAAAGAAGCTTAAGAAAGACAAAACAACTAAGAATTTCGAGTTTAAAGGTGAGGATGCAGGATTCATGTTTCAAGCAAGGAAACCATTGACAAGACATGCTAGAAAGCTCTTGGAAAGCAGTAAAGAAGCTCAGAAGCTCACTAAAACTATCCAACCATCACCAAGAACCATTGACCTTCCCTCACCTGCAAAAGAAGAATTAGTCATTAAACAAAGAAAGGAAATGAGAAAATTATTGAAAAAATAGAGATTGAGGTCCTTAAGGAGCAGTTGAAGCTGGAAAATGATGAAATATCAGTCTTGGAGAAAGAGGCAAGGAATAAAAAGGTTCAGAAGGTACAATTTGAGAAAATGAAAGAAATTTGGGAAGAGCAGGTTAATAGTGTGCCAAAGACCTTAGATAACACACAAAAATTGATCAAATGGACTCAACCATTGAGAGGAGAGGTGAAGCATGTTAGAAAAATGAACCCGCACTTGAAATATAAGAATAGGACACTGAAGGATCAAGTAAAATACCTTCAATAGCAGTTAGAATTGATTCATGAAGAGGTGGAGAAGAAGGGATTAAAGATGACTGTGGTTGAGGAGCCCATAGCTCGACTAATCATTTATGAAGAAGAAACACCTCAAGGGTCTTAAGTTGAGTTTGATTATGTTTTACAAGGTTCATGGCATGTTGAAGACCAAGTTTCTACATATGGAGGTTACTTTTTTGAGACAGGATTAAAATCTGGAAATTTTGTAGCTTTTTAGAGTTTCGTAGCATTTCCTAGGCTTAAAGCTAGGAAAACGCCGTGAAAATTTTTGTAGAAGCTTATTTGCTTCCAAAATCACTTTTTGCAGCTTTCAAGAATGGATAATGGTGGTGATGATGTGTCATGACTAGGATGACATCATGGAACAACAAAAGAGCAGAGTTTTTGGGTTTAAAAGCTTCTTTTTCAACGCTACGAAACTATCCTGTTTTCGTTGTGAGCTGTTTTTGAAGATTTTGGAGCAGTTTAATGACATTTATGGAAAACTGGGCTCCTCCAACAGGTCAAGGGACCTTAACATCAAACATTTATGACTTGAATAAAGTGTTATGGGGACACATCATCAGCTAAAAGCTTTTTTTGAAGATAAGGGTCTTATCCCTGAAAAATAGGGTTTTGTTCCACATGTTTAGGAGAATTTTTAATATGTAAAAGTGGTAATGAACCTATCATAGCCTATTTGAGCATGTGATTCTTTTTTGTAACTAACAAGTAAATATTTGAAGGATAAGGTAGACTGATGTAATAAATAGGAGTTTGAGTCCTATTAGGAAAGGTCTTTTTTAGGGTGTAGCTATCATTTTCTAGTTAGCAGGTATGTTTTTCAGTTATGTGATGTATCAAAGGAAGAATTCAATTAATCTAGCCATCAGGCAGGTCATCCTTGCTGTAAGAATGTCTATTTAAAGGCAAATCATCGAATTAGTCAAGGGTTGGAGATTTTTTTGCACCATACTGCTACTTTATGTATTTTGACTTATATCATTAACACAAAGGATTGCTTCTTGATAGACCTGAGATTATCATGGATTTTTTAATGTCTTTTTGATATATATCTTTATTTTTAGCACTTGCAGTAGATTTCATCTTTATTACTCATAATTCATATTTTTATGCTCTGACTTCCTTTATTGATGCAATGATTGTGTTGCCCTATGTTTTATGTGTGATTTTCCTTTGTTAAAAACTCTTATCTGCCTCAGCTTCCATGTCAAGAAACGTTGCCACTAAATCTACTAATTTGTTGACTCCATAAGCCCAATGGTAGCAAACCTGCATTCTTTTCAACCTACATACACAAAAATCAAGTTACTTTTCAAATAGAGTTAGCCATATAGTAATATCATTATTTAATATCATAAACCCCTTTGAGAGAGCCCTCTCAGACTGAAGAGGCTAAGCTTCAATCAAAAGATCGTTTGAAACAATTACATAGATTTGTCTGATCAGCAGCTGATCAAGTACAATTTTGTGATAACATTTTGGTGCGTCTGTTGGGAACCTAAAGATATACTTTTCCCAAAATTTTGAAGCTGAATGCTTGAAGGTAGCAAGAGCTCAGAAGTTGTTCGAGGCTGCATCTACCTTGGTGACTCCATTCAAAATTCTCATGTTCAAAGGTGGCTTCAAAAAGGAGATATATGAGGAGTAATCCTGACCCAAATCCACCTACAATTGTGGATAATCCAAACACAATTTACAGAGGCATTCAAGGTAGTTCTACAATATCAGGTACTCCATTACACACAAAAGCCTTGTTATTTGAAGTTTTAAGAGGTCCTGAAGATACAAATTTTGATGATGAAATTCAGGAAGTCTTGTTTAGGTCTGAAAATGAAAAATAATTGACTAAAATTGTCTTAGACCTACATATAAGAGGTATTGGTACCTCAGCCTTAGTGACTCAAAATGATAAAGAAGAGTTTTGGGAAGCAGTCAAAACTGAGTTATTGTTACACTAAAAATGTCACCTTGACATTCTGCTGACTGTATGAGCTCATTAAACACTCATACTTACCTCCTTTGCAAGTCTTACAACCTTTGTTCCTCATTCCATGCCCTGAAAATGAAGGAAAAACCCTAAAAAGCTCAAAAAACCTTGGGTACGCAGTTGATATGAGGCTTACCTGCGTTTTTAGCTTGGGTACGCAGGTAATGTGAAGAGAAATTGCGGTCTAGAACGCACTTTTCCAGTGTAATGCCTGCGGTACCCCTGTAAAGTTAAAAAAGCGCGGAATTAAACTGAAAAAGTTGAATTTTGGTCAATTCTGGAAGGTTCTGGATGAGATTTTTTTGGGGATGAGTACGCTTTGATAAGGTGCATGTATCCCACACCTTAAGGAACTAATTCCTTGATATGAGGAGCCTATCCCTTTGAAGGAGGATTCTATCCCTTTGAAGGAGGATTCTATCCCTTTGAAGGAGGATTCTATCCCTTTGAAGGTGGAATCCTAACCTCCTCATCTGCTCTATAAAAGGAGGCATTGGGTAGCCTTTTGGGGGAGGTTCAAGAAAGTTAAGTTTTTTGGAGAAGATTTTTGAGCTGAAGTGCTGTTGAGATTTAGATTTCCTTCTGCTGAGCTTTTGAGAGGAAAGATCACATACCTCTTATGCTTCTGGAGGAAGAGTGCAAGACTTATCAAAGTAGAGGAGATTCCTGCTTCGGACCCCGGGAAGACCTTTCGAACATCAAGGCTAAGGTTGTAAGGTTCTTCTGTATATTTTAAGATTAATACAATCAAGTTCTATTTTTCTCAATAAATTGTCGTTCGATTGTTTATTTCAATAAGCTTTCGTTTGATCATTTATTTCATAGATTCCTTGATCACTATGATAGGTATGTTTTATAATTATTTGTTATACAGGTGCTATTTAATATTTTCTTCTTTGTGATTGCAGATCGACGAAAGATGATACTTTCTTGTAACAAAAGGGCCCTTGTTGCGACGAAGGATTACTGATGCAACGGAAGCACTGCGACCGCAAATAAGCGTTTGGATCTAAGGTAGGATCGACACCTTCATAGCATTTATTTGTAAAATGAATATATCTAGAGAAAGACAAACTTAGTTGTTCGTTTGTTGCTAGATTGTCTTCTGACACTAGGGAGATCGGTCTTGTCCGCAAGAACGATTTATCCGGCCAACAAATTGGCGACCATACTGGGGAATGAAAGCTGTTTTTTTTTGTTCTCTTTTATTTTGATTTGAGGAAAAGTTTTTCTTGGTTTTTGATTGATGGATGTCTGCCTGGGTAGCTTAGTTTTTCTTTGTTTTTGAAAGTTTTGAAGTCTTTTATGTTTTTCTTGAAGTTTTCAGGGGACCGCACTTTGTCTTCACACACAGTGTGGGCATCTCCGCACTTTCCTTAAGTAAACAGTGTGGGACCGCACCTGTTACTTCTAGGACTTGCGGACCTGGTTAAAAGTCTTGAAAAACTTAGATTTCTTCTTTCAGTTTAGTTTAGATTTAATTTAGGATTCTTAGCATCTACCTAGATCTGTATTTTTCTGTCAAAAATCTCTTGTTTCTAAGTTTTTTTCAGCAAATTCTTCATCTCATCAATCTCCATTAAGTTAATTAGGTGTTTTGAGTCTCTTTTTTGAGAAATTCTTAATTTGATTTCCTTTGGTCATTACTTGAAGGTTCGTCTCAGTATTTTCACAATTTTGCTTCTTTTTGCTTTTGTTTTTGCAAAAAAAATTCCCCCTCATTCGCCGGGGGGGGGGGGGCGCTAAATTGTGTATGAGTGTTAATCGCCTTTGAGTGTTTTTATTTTTTGATCTTTGGAACTCTCACCCGGTTTTCTTGACTTCCACTTGATTGGTTCTTAGATTACATTAGAATCACCTTGTGTTTGATAATTCTCTTGCATAGATCACATTTGCATAATTAGAATTCTCATTTTCAGAATATGAATGAAAAATGTGCATAGATTACATTTGCATGCTTTTCAAGTGAATTGTGCATAGATGACAACTGCATAGTTTACATTCTGAAAAATCAATCATAGATTTAGATCAGTTTTCTTTGATTTGAATTTAGATGTTTTTATGCTTATTTTAAAAAACAAAAAATATAAAAAATTGTTTTGGGATTGATTTGCATTAGTTTTTCTTGATAAAATTAGTGTTATATTTTCTCTTAGTTATCAATCTTTGCATCGTTGGAAGTGAATGGAAACTCTCTCCTTACTTTAGGTAGGATTCATCGAATTGAAAAGATTACATTATCATATTCGATTGCATTCAGTTTTGGTTCGGGTCATAACACCATTGGTTTCATATCCATTTACCCTTTTGAGTAATACTTGACCTAAATACTTCTTGGCACCAATTAAAATTCAACAATAATTTTTACATTTCTGGGAGCTAAAATTAAAGCACTTAGCTTAGGCTAGTATCTTTGGAGTAGGGAGTAATTAACTCTCAAGGTAGTTAAAAAAACAAATTAACAGATCCTTGCGGTAGGAAAATTCCAATAGTAGCATGTATGCTCTGGGAAGCTCCTCCTAAAGGAGTCAAGCACGAGATCATATCCGAACCAGTGAGGTAATAAATCCTTCCTCATTGGGAATGATAGAATATATACACGTATTAACAAAGGTAGAACCTGGATTGACCATTGTCGAGGAGCTTGGGGTCACTTGTCGGTAACCTTGGATTATGTCAAAGACCCTTCAAGGGGATTGAGCTTTGTTACTCTGCCCTTGCATGTACGTCGGATCGTAGACTGTTCCCCAGCTATATGTGTTCCTGTTGGTGACCGTAGTGGCCATTAACTTTAATATTTTTTCCTAAGGTGACGGTGGAGGGAAGATCCCATTGTACCTGGAGCAGAAGTCGGTTAGACTCACTTGAACTCTCCGAAGGGTTATCTTCACTCGAGATGGCATAGTGGAGAAACTTGCACTGGTCTGTTTCATTAAGCAGGTCATCAGGGTAACTATTCCAGCTGCCATTTCTACATTAAAAATCTACGATGCTGGATTTCATCACCAACTAGTGTTTTTAGTGCAGAAATCTACTATTTGTGTGTGGTTTGACTCCTATATTTGATAGCGCGTGTTCATTTTTTTGTTTTTACTTTTAGAGACCATAGGTTTGAATTGTGAATTTTAATTATTAGGTGTGAATTGTTAATTGTTAATTTTAGTTAATAAAATTCACTAAAGTTGAATATAATGGCAACTGTTCCAGAATTTACCAATCAAGGAACCCCTCTTAACGAGAATCCTAGTACTTTTCCTTGCTTTGGAAATGTTGGTCCCTCCTTCTCTTCCCAGTATCATCCGTGATTTACAATAGTTTACCAATGGTTGTACTGTAACCGTTGGCTTTAATCTCCCGATTGTTTCACCTCCAACCGGATGCTTCATCCATGAGAGTTCACCATCTCAGCATCACCAGCCTCATGTTCACAGTGGCCCTTTACCTTCTTCCTTTAATATTTCTTCCTCCATTTCTTCCTCTTGCTTGGTAAAAGCCTTGACGCTAGTAACCAGGTGGCTAAGAAGAAGAAGAAAGGGAAGAAGAAGAAGAAGAAAGATAAGAAAGAATTCAACCAACCAATCATGGATGTAAGTGTTAGTAATGTTGAGGAAACCTCCAACCTGCATCGTAAACCCAAATTCCCTTGCAAGCTTTGTAAGGGTGACCACTTCCTTATCAATTTTCCTAGTATTCCAAAGGTCTTGGAAGTATGGTCAGAAAAATCCTATGAACTTACCATTGACCCATCAACCAGTGATTGTCAAGTTCCTAGGAAAAAGGGTAAATTTAGGTTTCCTTGTAGGTTATGCAAAAGGAGTCATCAAACTCACATTTTCCCTCACATAGATGAAGCCTCAAAATTTTTGGAAAACCTTACTGTTCCAGAGCAAAAACTTCCAACTGGTTACCGTAAAATTTCTCCCAACCTACTGTCAACTGACGAAGTGATTGATCTAATTCCATGTATAGTCAATCCCACTCTTCCATTGAAGAGTGAAACTCATATCACTCAGGTTGATGATACATTAGTTGATCAAGTAGTTGACTTGATTCCAGTCGATCCCACTCTCCCTGAAGAGAGTGAAATCCATACTACTTAGGTTCTTCTTGTTACATCAGATTCTTCTATGCCAGGGGGAATTTCACCTATTTCTACAGAACCCCCTCCAAGTACAGAGGTCTTTTCCTTTGATTGGAATAGATTGACAGAACCTCGTCTTCCTTCCTCCATCCCTTTCCAAATTATTGTGAAGGTTTGTGGTAAGAATGTGCATCGCACAAATATAGATGAAGGTGCTTATGTTATTATTTTATTCTCAACTGCTTGGCAAGCTTTGGGTTCCCCTCAGCTTGTGCCTGTTACGCAGAATCTGTTAGCTTTTAACAGAACCATTAGTGAACCTTTAGGGATCCTTCCAAAGTTTCCTATTTCCTTGGAAGGTAAAACTGTTTGTATTGATATTATAGTAGTCAGAGGCCCCTTGGATTTCAATTTACTCCTTGGGCCAGAATATATCTATGAAATGAAAGTTGTCGTATCGACACTCTTTCGCGTGATGTATTTCCCTCACGGTAATATTGGTTGTGAATAACTTTGTTTGAATACCAATAATCGACATCCTTAAATGTTCCTGATTCTAAAGTGGTATCTACCCCGCCACGGGTTAATTATGTGGCAACTAGTCCCATGTTTTTAGTTACCGATGTAAGCGAGCCTCTCACTGTTTGCTCGACTTCCTATGACTTAGATCCGGTAATTGACATGGAAAACTCTATGGGATTATTTGAACGCAATGTTCTTATCCCTTTTGAGTCCCTTGACATGCATTCCTTCCAGAGAACTATTCTTCCATCTGAAGAAGACCTCTTGGAAGCCATGATCAAGGTGTGTCCATTGAAATGTGTTTCTTCCAGTTGGAAGCCATGATCAAGCGTGTGAGGAGAGTTCCTTGTACTGAGTCAACCTCATTAAAAAATGAATCAGTGAGTATGAGGATGGTTCCTTTTACTGTGTCAACCTCGTTAAAGAATGAATCAGTGCGTGTGAGGAGAGTTCCTTGTACTGAGTCAACCTCATTAAAAAATGAATCAGTGAGTATGAGGATAGTTCCTTGTACTGTGTCAACCTCGTTAAAAAATGAATCAGTGAATGAGGAGAGTTCTTTTCCTAAGTCAACCTCGTTAAAAAATGAATCAGTGGGTCTGAGGATAGTTCCTTTAACTGTGTCAACCTCGTTAAAAAATGAATCAGTGTGTCTGAGGATGGTTCTTTTCCTGTGTCAACCTCATTAAAAAATGAATCAGTTAGTCGAGAGCATAGTTCCTTTTCTTGTGTCAAG
The DNA here is from genome assembly GCA_034641835.2 of Pinus albicaulis. NCBI lineage: Eukaryota > Viridiplantae > Streptophyta > Pinopsida > Pinales > Pinaceae > Pinus > Pinus albicaulis. Next base: position 1,406,628,675 of record CM076570.1, read on the forward strand.
CTCATTTGAAAAATCAAACAAGCTTTCATGAGGACAGTTCTTTTCCTGTGTCAACCTCATTAAAAAATGAATCAGTTGTTTTGAGGATAGTTCCTGTTACTGAGTCAACCTCGTTAAAAAATGAATCAGGTCTGAGGATAGTTCCTATTACTGACTCAACCTCATTAAAAAATGAATCAGGTCTGAGGATAGTTCTTTTCCTGTCTCAACCTCATTAAAAAATGAATCAGTAGGTTACGTAGGTAGATTAGAAATAAGTAGTTTCTGAGGAAAGTTCCTTTTACTGTGTCAACCTCGTTAAAAAATGAAACACGTTGCCATGAGCATAGTTCTTTTTCTATGTCAAGCTCGTTAAAAAATGAAACAAATCCTCCCCTAATTGAGTTGAGTCTTTGAATAGATCTCGTAGATGTTAAGTCATATATTTAGGTTAGTTTTAAGGTCAGGTCTATCATATGATCTCATAAATGAACCTTCATTCCATCCAGCTATTTATTACTAGTGTACTTAGTTGAATGAAATGAAGCTGGGGGGGCATGCACTCTAGCAGTTACGCTTAGGGGGCATCAAGCACAATTTTCTCTTTGTTTCAAGCTTGTGTAAAAATGAAACCACTCTGAAGCATAGTTTTTCTCTGTTTCAAGCTTTTGTAAAAATGAAACCTATCCTGAGTCAATTTCGGTTATTTTCAAGACTCGTTAAACTCATGAAAATCCCGAGATTATTTTGCTATATTTAATTCTCGTAAAACACATGAAAATGTCGAGTTCTTTCCGTCTTTTCCTGCTCGTTAATTAAATTGAAAGTCGGCCACAGGAGTACTTTTTTATCCCTTTTTCGAACTCGTTAAAACTTACAAAAAAGTGAAAACCAAGAGTACATTTTTATCCCTTTTTCGAACTCGTTAAAACTTACCGAAAAAGCGAAACCGTGGAGTCCTCTTTTAAGCCCTTTTCAGACTCTCTAAACATGAAAAGATTGCCGAGTACTTGATTATTCGAAGTCGTTAAAGTAAATGAATAATCGTCCCTTCAGTATAAGTTTACCCCTTTTACGGACTGAAATGGACTATTTACGAAAAAGGTATACGTTTACTAATTACGGTCAATAGAGTTCTCTCCCGCATTATTTTATCCTTTTTCGGGCTTGAGAGACTAAATTTACGAAAAAGTACACCCATGGAGTTTTCTTATGTTTTTTCTTCTGACTCCCTAAAATTGAAAAACACCGAGTTTCTCCTATACTGGACTCGTTAAAATTTAACAGTAAAGGACCTGTTTAATTTTCAACAGGAACGAACCACTCCTTCTTAGGGTTCGAATCTTAAACTAAGTTGGACTCATCCGAAGGATGAGCTTATAATCAAGAAAATGTTATCCTCCTCAAGCTTGTCAAAAATAAAGAGGTACTTGCCAGAAATGGTGGGGGAAAAGAGAGAAAAACGAACCTGTTTGTTACATTTTGATTATTCGGAAAACCGTTAACCACTCTTGAACACGACACTTTTGTCCACCTGGGTTGGGAAATCCTTTGCCTAACAGTTAATCAAACCATATTGAAAGTCTTCAGCCGGTTTTTGGGTATTAGCTTTGGGTCAATTGTCACCAAGCCATCTGCAGTGTCGTTATGTGTTCAAGAGGACAGTTCAAATAAACCATTCATCTGCAAAATATCTGTCATCCATTTTGACCATCCCTGAGTCAGTCCTTGCTGATATATTTTCAAAACTTGATCTATGATTTCGTGTTGTGGGCTTGCCTACGACGGATCACTTTCTATCGACGACAGCTCATTATCTAGGAAGTTGATCCAGAAATCTTCAGTACCTTGAAATCTGCATGCCTCAATGGCAGGTTTCTCGCCTTCGACGATAGGTTGCATCATTGACCTTCGATCGAATGATTCCGTGACATGTTCGACTTCAGCTCATTCATTCACATTTCATGGATTGTACTGAGTACTTTGAGAGCCATTGACATTACTGGTGGTTTCTCTCACACTTGTTAACCGTTCACATCATTGACTGGTAATCAAGTGGTTTCTACCATGTTCGACTTCAACACATTTATTCACATGGATAGAATCGTACTAGTTCGAGAAGCGGAAATGAAGACCCTGGATCTAGTTTCTACCATCCAGGCTGCGAGGAATTTTGTTATCATTCATACAATAGACTATTTATAAACAGATGGCTGCGTCCATGCTGTGTCGACATATGTCTATATTGTGATGTATTCAAAATCATTCCTGTATCAGAACAATTTAGAGTTAGTTTCTAGTTAGTTTTGATCTGAGTATGGGAATGCCTACCTCAGCGATGATATGATTACATATATATATATATATTTTGCATTGAATGTTTTTACAGGTTCTGACTGGGGTGTCCACAGGATGATCCTTGAAATGATAAAGTACTTCACTATTCATATATGACAGACTTCATCTTCATCTATTCCAAACTTCGCACTTTAGGGGGCAATCTGTTACACTAAAAATGTCACCTTGACATTCTGCTGACTGTATGAGCTCATTAAACACTCATACTTACCTCCTTTGCAAGTCTTACAACCTTTGTTCCTCATTCCATGCCCTGAAAATGAAGGAAAAACCCTAAAAAGCTCAAAAAACCTTGGGTACGCAGTTAATATGAAGCCTACCTGCGTTTTTAGCTAGGGTCTGCATGTAATGTGAAGATAAACTGCGTTCTAGAACGCACTTTTCCAGTGTAATGCATGCGGTACCCCTGTAAAGTCAAAAATGCGCGAAATTAAACCAAAAAAGTTGAATTTTGGTCAATTCTGGAAGGTTCTGGATGAGATTTTTTGGGGATAAGTACGCTTTGGTAAGGTGCATGTATCCCACACCTTAAGGAACTAATCCCTTGATGTGAGGAGCCTATCCCTTTGAAGGAGGGTTCTATCCCTTTAATGGTGGAATCCTAACCTCCTCATCTGCTCTATAAAAGGAGGCATTGGGTAGCCTTTTGGGTTAAGTTTTGGAGAAGTTAAACTAATGGAGGATTGAAGAATATTTTGATGGGTAAAATATTTGAGTTGAAGTGCTGTTGAGATTTAGATTTCCTTCTGCTGAGCTTTTGAGAGGAAAGATCACATACCTCTTATGCTTCTGGAGAAAGAGTGCAAGACTTATCAAAGTAGAGGAGATTCCTACTTCGGACCCCGGGAAGGCCTTTCGAACATCAAGGCTAAGGTTGTAAGGTTCTTCTGTATATTTTAAGATTAATACAATCAAGTTCTGTTTTTCTCAATAAATTGTCGTTCGATTGTTTATTTCAATAAGCTTTCGTTTGATCATTTATTTCATAGATTCCTTGATCACTATGATAGGTATGTTTTATAATTATTTGTTATACAGGTGCTATTTAATATTTTCTTCTTTGTGATTGCAGATCGACGAAAGATGATACTTTCTTGTAACAAAAGGGCCCTTGTTGCGACGAAGGATTACTGATGCAACGGAAGCACTGCGACCGCAAATAAGCGTTTGGATCTAAGGTAGGATCGACACCTTCATAGCATTTATTTGTAAAATGAATATATCTAGAGAAAGACAAACTTAGTTGTTCGTTTGTTGCTAGATTGTCTTCTGACACTAGGGAGATCGGTCTTGTCCGCAAGAACGATTTATCCGGCCAACAGTTATTGTTAGAAAGGGAATATTTGGATACGTTGAATGAACTAGACCCATTTTAACTATTGTCAATAATTAAATTGAGTGTCCCTCTACTTGATTGGAGTTCAATTGTGACTAGACAATAAAGACAAAACAACCCTCCTCCTAACAGTTCCTCTTCCTCTACTACTATTGTCCCTAAAACTATCACAGTTCTAGTCATCATGGCAGGAAATGTTCCACCTCCACCTACTGCTACACCTGCTAGGTATGGCCCCCTTTGGTTCTTACAACTGTCCTTAATGTCCTTCCTAGCAAATATTTTGCTAGAATCAAAACTTGGGGAAGTGATGAAGAGATTACAGCTGAAGAAATTGTAGACCAGTTTAATGATTTCATAGATAGGGAGGAGGTTTACCATGAGGATGTCAAGATGAGATTGTTTTCTCAAAGCTTTACTAGTGAGGTCAAAAAGTGATTCAAAGCCCTTGCTTTAGGAAGCCTGCATAGTTGGAGTGAATTTGGAGATAGATTCTTGAGAATGTGGGGAAATAGAACCAACCCTGTGAAAGCCCTCACTGAGTATAATAGTTTCGAAAGAGTTGTTGATGAAATTGCCCAAATTTTTTCGAAAATGTTGAAAAAAGTTTATGACTCCATCCCTTCCCATCTAAAGCCTCCTCTAGGAGTAGCTCAATTGAGATATGTTGAGGCTTTTGACTATGAATTTTATATCCTGCTCAGATAAAGAGAATCCCCTTCATTAGCTGAAATGAAAAATGATTCTGTGAAGGTGGAGGTCAATATGATATCAACTAAAAATTCTAAGATGGGAAACAAAAAATTGAATGAAGAAGATAAGCCTTCCACCTCAGAGGATAAATTTGACTCCATGATGAATAAAATGGAAAAACTAATGGATAGGCTTGCCCTTGGGAATGCCTCTACTCCTCTTGCACAACATGAACCTCAGTTTAGAAATCCTCAGTTCAGAAGACCACAAAACCAGCAGAGACCGAGGGAAAACATAAAGGAACCTGACCCTCAAGTAAGGCCCCCTTTTCAGAAAAACTTAGTTTCTGAAGAAGATCAACCTGAAATACAAGAAGACTCAATTAATTGCTTAGATGAAAACATTTTAGGAACTTTTTTGACTAAGGAAGAACATGATGAGTCAGATCATGATGTAAACAAGGGTGAGGAACCATCTGATTATCTTAAAGGATATCAACATGCAATCTTTGAAATATAGAAACAATACAACCTCAGAAATAGAAATGTTCTAATTATTGTAAACAAAACATACCCCAATAAAGATGCCCCTAAAGCTACTGAAGTTAAAAAATATGGACCACCTCCTCCTCCTATTAAAGAGACTGAAAAATATGCTTCTGTTTTCAGTTTCATACTGAGATCTCTAAGATCAAAATCCCAGTACCTTTTGGGGAAATTATTAAGGTGAATGAATACAGAAGTAAGATTGTAAAAATGTTGAATTCCCAACCAGGAGCTGCTGATATCCTTATTTTTCAAGAAGATCATCCAACCATGTACTTGGGACCAAGATTGGAGGATGAGCAGAATGAAGAGGTACATCCTTTCTATATAATCCTTAGCATTCATGACATGACATTACATAACGCCATGTTAGATTCAGGGCCCTCTCATAACCTCATGCCTAAAGTGATTGTTATCAAAAAATTGAACTTGATTGGCTACTAATCAGACAATTTCATGTAGTTGTTTCAAACCATCTTCTAACTGAATCTTAACCTCTTCAATCTGAGAGGGCTCTCTCAAAAGGATTACTGATATTTTATAATGACGAAACTAGATGGCTAACTCTACTTGGAAAACAACTTGATTGTGATAGGTGTAGGTTGAAAAGAGTAAAAGTATGCAATCATTAGGCTTATAGAGTCAAAAAATTTAGTAGTTCAGTGGTAATTTCTCTTGACATGGAAGCTGAGGCAGGTAAGAGTTTTTAGCAGAGGTAAATCACACATGAAACATGAAATAACATAGCCAATTCATCAATAAAGGAAGTCATAGCATACACCTATGAATTATGAGTATTAAAGATGAAAACCACTACAAATGGTACACATAGAAAGTATAGGTCAGATAAGCACAAAAAAATCCATGAGAATCTCAGGTTGGTCAAGAAAAAGTCCTCTGTATTACTGATATCAATCAATTTACATAAAGCTACAGTATTTCCAAAAATTCTCCAACCCTTTACAAATTATAATATATACCCTTTAATAGACCCTATTACATGATATATTATCTACCTCTTGGCTAGATTCATCTAAATTTTCCTACTGAAACCTTTCATAACAAGAAAACATCCACTTTAATGAGAAAATGACAGCTATTCTATTAAACAATACTTTTCCTAATAGGACTCAAACAACTAATTATTACATCAACTACCTTATCTCTTGAAACAATTATACATTTGAAAACTAATGATTCTCATGTTTGAATGAGTTATTACAGAACTCATCACTACTTGACATCTTGATTACCCTCCTCAAAATCTGGAAACAAACCCTATTTTGCAGGAAAACAGGTCCTTATCTTCAACGAATGTTTTGGCTAATGAGTTTTCTTCATTTCTTGGTCTCCAGGTCATGGTTGATTGCTAGAAAGGTCCCTTTACCCTTTGAAAGTATGCACCTATCCAAAACTGCGCAAATACTTGCTCATAAACCTTCAAAACAACACATTATGAAAGTATGATAGTTTCATAACGTACTTTCGTTGCATACAAAAAATGACCTTTGCAATCAAGTTTTCTGCTTATTTCCTTCTGCATTATGTTCATCATGCCTTGACACATCCTCCACATCATTTCATCTCCTTTGAAGCTACCCAAAGTGGTTTTAAATGAAAAAATAAAGCTACAAGTGATTTCGCAGAGTTTTCCTGGCTTCAAGCCTAGGAAATGCTACGAAACTGTTGAAAATTGTGTTAATTCCGTATTTTTTCTTAGTTTCAAAAATGTACTTTCCAACTGTATAATTTTTTTTTCCAAAATTCCATTTACCTTTCAAAACATAAACCATCTCAAACTGGGAGTCTTGAGGTGTTTCTTCCTCATTTATGATGAGCTGAGCTATTAGCTCTTCAACTACTGTCATTTTTAGACTTTTCTTCTCCAACTCCTCATGAATCAACTCTAGCTGTTCTTGGAGGTCTTTAACATGATCCTTCAGCATTATGTTGGTAGATTTTAAGTGCAGGTTCATTCTTCTGACATGTTTCACCTCTTTCCTTAATGACATAGTCCATTTGATTAACTATTGTGTGTTGTCTAGGGTATTTGATACAGTGTCAACTAGCTCTTCCCAAACCTCTTTCATATTTTCAAACTGAACCTTTTGGACATTATGTTTCCTTTCCTCCTTCTTCATAACTACAATTTCATTATTAGCTAACTTCAACTATTCTTCAAGGAGTTCAAACCCTGTTTTTTCAATGACTTTCTCCTTTCCTTTCTTTGGCTTGTTGACTAGATCCTTTTTTGCAGCTGATGAAAGATCAATAATGTCTTATGGTGGTTGGACTATGTCAGTGGCTGGATGAACCTCTTTACTGCTCTCCAACAATTTTCTTGCATGTCTTGTCATGGGCTTCCTAGCCTGGAACATAAAACCTGCATTCTCACCTTCAAATTCTAGCTTCTTTGTAGATTTAGCTTTCTTGAGTTTCTGTCCACCTTCATCTATATCCTCAGCCTAGACTATAGGATTCCCTTCAATATCAATGGAATGTATTATGTCTTCTAAATTTCCTTTAGATACTACTTGACTCCTTGTAACCCTTTTTCTACCTTGTTTACTAACTGTGGGCTCTTGTTTTGTAGGTTTTCTCATTATTGACTTTTGTTTTGCAGGTGGAACAATGGGTGTATCAAATATCTGCAACTGCTCTATTTCCATCATGACTGGTTCACTTTTCTCTGCCCCTGTTGTTCCACTTTTTTCTGCCACTAAAGGTGATGGTATCCCTCTAGGTTTAGGAGTTCTCTTAGGGGTAATGGTATCCATTTCAAAACCACTAACAAACAGAAATGAAGACCAATATCTACCTAGTCTTTGTAACTCATATAAAACCAGCAATTTTATTAAGCCATGATGAAAAATTCAAGTTTCACTTCCCTTAGATTTTTCTTGAACTTTATCTTCCATTTTTTGTAAACTTCTGTGTAAATAGAAAGGGATATCAAGAGATATATTACCAACAAAGTGTGGGAGAAGCTTGAAATGGTAAGAATAGACTTTACGATATCTTCCTTCACATGTGAAATATTTCTATATAATGAGCAGTGGTTTTGATAAATTTTCCTTCATGTAGCTCCTTGGAATGGAATTTGTAAGGTCAACTTCAATGCTTTCTGGCTTGATAAACTCTTTGCATTCCTCCATGTTGAATTTGAACCATTTGAACCATTTTTCTTGTCATCTTGGAATACGTGTTGCTACTGCAATGATCTCTGGTGCAATATGAGATTCAACATTCCCACTTTAGTTTTTGTTCCATTGAAGTTTAGGGAAAATTATTTTGAAACCTATACATGGTAGCCATGTAGTCTTTCAAAAAACGGTAAACATCCTATCCTTCTAAAGACTTTTATGGCTGTTGGGTCTTCATTTATTAGGTTTAGATCTGATGGTTCATATCTAAGACAGTGGCCACCTTTATTTGTCTTTCTTTTTACAACCATGGTTCTTTGAAGTCTTCCCTGCCTCACTTGATAATGTCTTCTCTACCTCACTTGATCAATTATATCTGCAATCCTTTGAAAAAACTAGCCATATCTTGGGCTCAATGAAGTAACTCTCTAGAGCTCAATAACATGCAAAGAAGGAATAGAGATTGAAAAATGACTCAATTTAGAAATATTTTGAAGTTCGATGATCACTCATAACGTAATGATTACTCATACATGCTTAAAATGGTGATGATGACTTCAACCCTAACTATGTACCTTGATCATTACCCTAACTGACTTGAATGGAATCTAACTTATCCTTTTCAAATCATTTTCTGACACCTAGCAGCTAATTTGACATGACAGATAGGAAAGCTTACTTTCGTAGCATTCCTAGTGTATTTCTGGGCATTTTCACTATGAAAGTGTTAGCAGTTTCGTAGTGAAAAGTGAAATTTCTCTGTGTATTTCGCTACGAAGTGTGGTTTCTTGGCTAAAATGACCCTTTCGGTGCTAAAGCCTTGGAAAATGAAAATTTTCAGAAAATTATAATTTATGTGACATGAGGGGATTTGAATGAGGGTGGGTTTAGACTTTTAGATAGGCTAAATAAGAAAAATTAAAAATTTTCCTTGACCAAGTAATGAAAAATGAATCCTATAACCCTACCTTTGACACAAGAACCTCTAAGACTTTGTCAAATGATGTTTCATTTTTTCTGAGTGATAACAGTGATCATGGAAAGGATGGGATTGGAAATTAATAGGCCATATAAGGACTTGTTTTCTTTTGATTCAAAAAGAGTTCAGTGCATTGGTTTAATAAAAGATGTTGTTGTTGGTATTACACAAGTCCCTTCCAAGACAGTGGTGACGAACATTGTGGTAGCAGACATTCCACTTAAGTTTAGCATGCTGTTATCAAGATCATGGGCAACAAAGATCAAAGGCACCATGCAGATGGACCTAACTTATGCCACCATTCCTATTTTTGGTGAGCTAAGAAGACTATACAGAGTAACAAGGATGGCTTATATGTTAAGTAGTAAGGACAAACCTCAAAATTTTCCAATATATGCTGTTGATACTGAATAAGGATATGCTATACTTTTCAATGAATTGACTGATGAACCAGAAGATGAAAATAAAGCAGAAAATTAGCAAACAGAAATCCAGGAAACAGAAAATCAGCAGGCAGAAAATCAGCAAATCAGTGAAGAGAAGGCAAAAGTTTGGTGGTTGTTACACTTTTATGGATCAGCAGGAAGAGAGGGGGTTGGAGCAGGAATTTGGATCACAACTCCAGAGGATGAAAGTAAGTTATTTTCTTACAAACTAAAATTTTTTTGCACAAATAATATCGTTGAGTATGAATCTCTATTTTTGGGTTTACAAATTTTGAAAAGAATGGGTGCCCAAAATATTTCTATTTGTGGAGATTCTGAATTAGTTATAAACCAATTTGAGGGTGTATATCAAACTAAGGATGTGAGAATGAGGGCATATAGAAATTTTATCATGGAGATGTTAGAGAATTTCCAAGAATATTCATTTATTGTGAAGACTAGGGACCAAAACTCAGTACATGACTCCCTAGCTGTCTCTGCAAGTATGTTTATTATTCCTTCACATTCCACTGAAAGATATGAGGTTGAAGTTCACCATAGACCTGTTATCCCTGACAACAGCATCCATTGGCAAGTTTTTGAGGATGACTAGCAAGTCAAAACAATTATAGAGCTAAAAAGGGAGTTTGAAAGCACACAAGGAGATCAGTAAAACATGCTTATTAAAACAAAGGGAAATTCTAAAGTGTTACAGGTGAAGAATAACTCTATACCCAAAGGTCTCATACCACTTGAAAAGCTTTTGAACCAGAATGATGTGTTCAAATCTTCTAGGATACAAGCTGATGATGAAGAGGTAGAGAGTTGTAACCTTGGTACACTAGCAATGCCAAAAATGATCAAGCTTTCAAATTTTCTTTCAGTTGTCATGAAACAGAAATATATTGAGATGATGAAAAGGTTCATAGATGTTTTTTCATGGAGTTGTGTTGATTTGAAGAAGTATGATCCTACTATCATTCAGCATACCATTCCTATTAAATAAAATGAAAAGCCTTTCAAAGAAAATCTGAGGAGGATCAATCCACTTCTCATGCCTCTGATTGAGAAGGAAATCAAGAAGATTTTTTATGCCAAAATTATTGTTCCAATCAGATTTTCAAAGTGTCTTGTAAACTTGGTTCCAGTTAGGAAAAAGAGTGGAGAAATTAGAATCTGCATTGACTTCAGAAACTTGAACAAAGTCTCTCTGAAGGAAAATTACCCTCTCCCAAAGATGGACCAAATTATGCATAACATTGTTGGTTCCCAAAGGATGTTTATGCTTGATGGTTTTTCAGGGTACAATCAGATAATACTGCATCCAGAAGATTAGGAGAAAAATGCCTTTACCACACCATGGGGCACATTCATGTATACCAAAATGCCCTTTGGTCTGATGAATGCAGGAGCGAAATTTCAAAGAGAAATGGACATTGCCTTTGCTGAGGAGAAGGATAAGTAGGTGGTTGTCTATGTGGATGACATAACAATTTTCTCAAGGAGAGAAAAAGATCACTTGAAGCACCTAGAAAAGACTCTACTAAAATGTAGAAGGTTTGGAAATTCTCTCAATCCCACTAAAATCAGTTTTTCTCTGACTTTAGGGAAGTTACTTGGGAGCAACATATCTAAATATGGGATTAATATTGATCTAAGCAGGGTCAATACCATTCAAAAAGTGGATCTTCCTAGAAGGAGAAAGGAAATTTAGTCTTTCCTTGGAAGGGTAAATTTTGTGAGGAGGATTATTCCTAATTTTGCTGAGATTGTAAAAGGCATAACTAAGATGCTGAAGAAAGGAGCCGACATCAAGTGGATATTAAAAAAAATTCACTCATTTGAGGAGATCAAGAAGGCACTTACTCAAGCACCAGTGTTGATAAGCCTATATTTTTCAAAATAATTTCTGGTTTTCACATTTGCATCAGAAAATACAATTGCTGGAGATTTGTTGTAGAAAGGATAGCAAGGTACTGAGCAGTCTATTTCATTTTTTAGCAGGACCTTAGCTAATTCAGAGTTGAAGTACAATATCCTAGAGAAGCAAGCCTATGCTTTGGTCAAAGCCATCAAAGATTTCAGAATTTACATTCTGCATTCAAATGTCATAGAATTTGTTCCTAATGTTGTTGTGAAGGACATCATAACTCAATCTGATCCTGATGGTAAGAGAGGGAAGTGGATAACTAACTTGCTATAATATGCTATAGAGATCAGACCCACAAAATTGGTCAAAGGACAGGGGCTAGTAAAGCTGATGTCACAGTCCAATTTTGACTGTCTTGATATGAATTTAATTGCAGAAATTTAAAAATTAGATGAATATGAAGAGCTGATTCCCATTGTATAGAAGTACATCCTTTCTGACTGGTACAAAGACATTGTTTTTGTCTTACATCATCATAGAGCTCCTACTGAATTGACAAAGTCTATGGCAAGGTTTGTGAAGTTAAAACCCCTGAGGTACTGAATCATCGATAAAAATCTGTATTGGAAAGATACCGGTGGTATTCTTTTAAATTTTTTGCTAGAAGAGGAGGCTGAAAAAGTGATTGAGGAGTTTCACAAAGGAGATTGTGGATGTCATCATTATTGGAAGGCCACAAAAAATAAGATTCTTAGAGCAGGGTACTACTGGCCTACTATGTTCAAAGATGTCTACAAAAAGATTGTTCCCTGCCATGAATACCAGATTTTTGATGGTAAGAAAAAGCTTGTTCTTTTACCCTTGATGCCTATCTATGTTGAGGCACCATTTCAGCAGTGGGGGCTAGATTTTATTGGTGATATTCATCCATCATCTTCAAGTCAACATCGCTGGATTCTGACAACAGTTGATTATTTCATGAAGTGGATTGAAGAAATCCTAACTACGCAAGCAAATGATTGAGTTATCATTTCATTTTTGGAAAATAATCTATTGTCTAGGTTTGGATGCCCTATGAAGATCATCACTGAAAATGCACGTGAATTCAAATCCAAGAAGCTGATCAATTTTTGTCATCAATATCACATTACACTTGGGCATTCTACTGCATATTATCCACAAGGTCTTGCTGAATCTTCTAACAAAAGCATTGTGAGGATTATTAAGAAGGTACTGTAGGAAAATAAGAAGTCATGGCATTTGAAGCTGAAATATCCTCTATGGGTTGATAGAGTGTGCACAAAGAGATCAATTGGAACTTCACGTTATGAGTTGGTATATGGGGCTGAAGCCATCTTTCCTACATCCTTGGGAGTGCCTATCATGAAGCTTCTACAAGGATTAGAGGAGGAGCCAAATGAAATTTAGAGGAGAAGAAATTAGTTGATAATCTTGCAGGAGAAAAGGGAGGAAGTCTATAACAACAATCAACAATCTCAAAATAGAATTAATAAGACATTTGACAGGAAGGTCAAGGAGGAAAAATTTCAAATCCAAGATGTGGTTATGAAGTGGGAGGCTAGGATTGAAGAAAAGGGGAAACATGGTAAGTTTGAGAATACTTGGAAAGCTCCATTCAAAGTAGCTACATTCCATGGAAGCAACACTTACATTCTACAGGAGATGGATGGACAACTGTAATGTTCCATTTTCAGAAACATTGTCGATCGACAAGAAAATCTATTCTAGAGATAGACTGAAGGGGCATTTACTGGATTTGTCACCTTCATAAAGAAGGATGAGCTCCAGAGGCTTCCTGGCCCACTATCAGACTCTGTCTATAGAGTGTTGTCAAGGGACAATATTCCCAAGAGGGAATACAATAAGATTGGGAATCTTGCAAGATAACCCAAAAATGCAGCTACAACAATATAAAGACATAAAATGGAAATAGCAGTGAATAAAAATTATGCCAAAATGTGTGAAACCCTTGAGCCATTTTATTATGAAATAACAGCAGCAAATGATACAATGAATGTCAGAAGAATAAGGCTAGAAGCATTCTGTGAAAATACATGCCAAAATACAAATGCTGCTCCATAGCAGAATGCCCATGAATAGGGACTGCATAGTCATAGAAGAGAGACTACTGTAATGAGTGAAAAAAAACATGGATCTGCATATACATGGCTCATATATCATTAGGAGAGAAAATCTAAGCTCCCAATCACTACCTCAAGTCAATCCTAGAAGGATTGGCTGAAATATGCAAAACTGCTGAAATGATGGAGTTGTTGGGTAGCTGCAGCAACTCAATACATATAATGGAATGGAGAAGGATGAATGGATGAAGATGATGAAGAGTCCTTCTCCTTTGGAAATCTGAAGTGCAAGGCTGATCCCTACAACACAGATCTCACCCTCTGAAATGCCTGCAAAACCCTTATTGCAAATGTGCTCCAACTAGAACACAATCTATGAGAGGGTCTGCACTGTGACTAATGGAAATGGTTAGCCTCCTACCAATGACAGTGGAATATGCTCAGAAAACATCCTCACTAACCTCCTGGAAGTAGATAACTTCCCTCCTCTGAAATATCAGCTAGAAATGATGTTGTGGGAAACCTCCAGCAACACCCAGCTACACTACACATTAATTTGCTACAGACACTGTGCTGATGAAGATGGCTAAAGCTATGGCCTAAATGTCGGAATATGGAGGATGACTGCAATCCTTCATGAGATACTGAAGAAGGAGAGGAAATCCTAAACATGACTCCCTCGTGCCCGAGGGCACTACAGCTCTGTTGAACAAGAAGAGGCAACAATTTGTCTCAATAGACAAACAATCAAATGATCCAAGATAATCTTAATGGGCTGCCTTGCTCCTCTTTTAAAATCAATTAGCCTTCACCTTCCTTCCTCTAGAAGTTTCCTCCCTCATGGAATATTCCTCCACTAAAACTACGCTGTCCCACTTAGTGCTCTCCAACTCATGCCAATGCAGTTTGACTTGGTCAATTGGGCCTTGTCCATTTGAATTTTAACCCCTTTCACACATGAGGGTGTGAAATCCATATCCATGATAATCCCTTTTCACATTGTAAGGGATTTTATTCCTGTTTATTACATGAATGGGTCACTTTACCCATTTTTATTCAACAAAATGAAAATATGCAACTATAATGTTCCATTTTAGCTTGAGGCTAAAATTGGGAACATTACAGTCCTCCCCTCCCACATGTTGCTTGTCCTCAAGCAACTGCATAGAGAGAACCAAATTCCTCTTATCTTGTGGCCTCCTCATCCATGGTCCCACCACTGCTCAAATATGCTGCAACAAATCTGTCCTCCAATGCTCTCTCCAAATAATGCAAACTGAAAATGATGCTCCTCATGGAAAGATAGAAGGTGTAGTGGAATCCTTCCTATTGGAATGTTGCCTCCTTAAGGTAGGAGTGATGATATGCATGGGATAATGCGGCTCCCAATGATGATCCTGTCATTCATGCTATCATCCAATGAAAATCTCAACCCCCGGTTTCTGCAATGTGTTGGGGCTAAATGGAGAGTGTGCTTGTGCTTCTCAAGATGGTCCTCTCTCCATTTTAGTGTTCATGGGGCTGCTTCTACCCTTGGGCTGAAATAGTATGTCCCAAGCTACCCCATCAAGAAAATAAGCCATGAAGTGCCTCCTCAAATTCTCCAAGTGGTTCCTCCCACAAGAAGAGACAAGTAGCAATGTGGCAATCATGGTTTGCCCATGGTATCTCCTGCAAGATAAAACATATACAATGGGGAGAATCATGCTCCCAATGGGTTGTACATACAATACTCTCCAAATGATGCTCCTCATAAATTTACAACATGAGAGATATGTAAGGAGCAATGTGCAATAGAAACAAGTTGTCATGGGACAACCAGAGAGTGTTTCATAGTTTCACTTATGGAATAGCGCAGTGCCTCCTTGGCCTGCCTTCAAAATAAAAAATAACAAGTTCTGTACTAGCCACTTGTTTTCTACCACAAACATCTCATGAGATGGAATCATGAAAGTAAAAATAGGTGCCAATGGTGCACACCAAGAAGTATGTGGCTTCCCCCACAAGCATCACAAAATAGCCAAAATCAAGGATACAAGTAGCTGCAAGTACATTGTACCAAGTGCAAGAAGGGATGATCCTCCTTGATCAATATGCTGCTCATATAAATTAAAGAGGTAAATAATGTGAAATTATACCTCCTCTACCATGTACTTGAGACCTTGAGCTGAAATGGATCATTCGAGTGCTCTCCATCTCCTACAATGAGTAAGGGAATGGTTGTGCCAACCTCTCTAGAAACAATCGGGCTCCGCATCTATCCATATGCTGATGTAGATCATGCTAAATGCCCTCCGAAGTGAACTTCTTCTAGCAAGGCAAGTATGCATCCAAATTCCTAGCTAGGAAGTCCTCACATGCTGCATGCAAATAATTTCTCCTTGAGACTAGAAACTCTAGCCAAGAAGAGTCTGCCATGATGATATATGTTCATATCATCCACTAGGTGTCTTCCATCTCCATCAAAGCCATCCAAAAACATGCATGCATCAGGATCCTGGGGAATAATCAACCAAATATGAGTCCTTCATCCTGGATCAATCCTCCACCTAGACAGCGTTGGTGTTCTGTAATATGGTGCTCCATCACGCTGCTGTCTACTACCTTGACATCCCCTCATGCCAAATTTATCCTCCAAGTTGCTGCCATGCCCATCATGCAGCTGCTCATTCTCAAAAGAAATGAGATCTCTGAAAATAAGCCTCCCATGAGAGACTATCACCTCCAAGGAATCTCCCGATCTTGGGTAATATAAGCATGAGTGGCCTCCATCTACTCAAATGCATAAAAGAGTCCTTCCTCAAATGAATTATAATCTCTCTCATCAAATCTATGGAGCAGCCTTCCAACATCATGAAGATGCTATCCTCCATCTCTGCAACAACTGTATCAGTGCAGTATAACTGATGAGAGTGGGTGATGCTGAAAAATGAGAGAGTGTCTCCCTCCTCCTTGAGTCTATCCCAAACTCTCTACACTGTGCTGAATTCTCCCAAGGTTTCCACCCTCCTGAAATCAAGGTGTGAGGCCCCCAAATGTGGAGCATCCAACCTCCTCTGTTGATCTAGTGGTCTCCTCGGTGCAATGTCTCTATGCAGTGAGACACCATCATCAAGAGATGACTGAATGTATGAATGGAGAAAACCCTCCATGCTTCCACTGCACAATATAATCATCATCTTAGGTGTATAAACCTCATAAAATAGACAGGGTGTGTGCTCCTCATCACATGATGCTGATCATCATCCCTATCTTCTCCTTCCATCCCCACAGCTCTGCACCCTATCATCAATGGCACAGATGTATCATGAGTTGTGCCTTGATCTCTACATTGGAGATCTTGGGGACTTTCTTGCAAAGACACAAGAATCCCTCTATTTGGAGCAAGATCTCCTCTTTCCTCTGCATGACGCACTGGATCAACTCTAGCTATATCAGCGCAGTTTCCCTCCTCCTCATCAACATGTAGAGGAAACTTCTCCAAAATTTGATCTATTTTTTAAAAAGAGACCTCCATGCTCTCTTGTGCAAGAATATGATATGGATACCTTCCCTCGAAGGTGTGATGCAAGATGTCAGCCCTCTCAACAATGCTTTGAAGTGGATTGAGTTTATGTTTCCTTCCCTTACATGGAAAGCATTGGTTTGTTTCTCTGCATGTCTTCCAGATTTCCTCCTACCAAATATTTCCATCATTGCTTCAATGAATCTGAAATAGAAAGAAGTATTTGTATTCTCTAAAGAACATGACTCAAATATCCACCATGCATAGGTTTTACCTCTCAAGTGCAACACTGCAAATCTGATAGCATCTCCTTTGGAAACTTTGTGCTGCTGCAACATGGTCTTCAACTCCTCTACCCATGCTTTGGCTGAACATGTAGGTGAACCTCTGAAAGTAGATAGAATAAATATATCTTACTACTAGATCTCCTTTCACCTTAGACTTGTAAAATTCCATGAATTGAGATGATCTATGAATGTTGGAGTTTGAAACTCATACTCTCTTAGAAAATCTCCAAGAGTTTTCTTCTTGATCACTCTCCTTCTTTTCCCATCTCTTTCATGACAATCTACACATGTTACTACGCTGTGCATCAAAGGATGTGACTACATGTTCACATTCCTCATCAGAAAACCTAGAGTTTGTTTCTGCTTCAAACCCTTGTGGAGATTCTTCAATCACTCCCTTTTCTTTTGCTTGTGGCTCCCATGAAAGCCCTCTATGGATTTAGGGAGAAGCTTGGCTAGATCATATCCTTTTTCTTCCTTCTTCTCCACAAAGTGGAGTCTTCTTCATATTCTTAGATGGAATATTGGCAAAGATCCACCGGCTGAGCCAAGATTATGGTCTGATACCACTGTAATGTTCCTTTTTCAGAAACATTGTCAATCGACAAGCAAATTTATTCCAGAGATAGACTGAAGGGGAGTTTACTGGATTTGTCACCTTCATAAAGAAGGATGAGCTCTAGAGGCTTCTTGGCCCACTATCAAACTCTGTCTATAGATTGTTTTCAAGGGACAATATTCCCAAGAGGGAATACAACAACATTGGGAATCTTGCAAGATAACCCAAAAATGCAGCTACAACAATATAAAGACATAAATTGGAAATAGCAGTGAATAAACATTATGCCAAAATGTGTGAAACCATTGAGCCATTTTATTATGAAATAACAACAAAAAATGATACAATGAATGTCAGAATAATAAGGCTAGAAGCCTTCTATGAAAATACATGCCAAAATACAAATGCTGCTCCATAGCAAAATGCCCATGAATAGGGACTGCGTAGTCATAGAAGGGATACTGCTGTACTGAGTGAAAAAAACATGGATTTTCATATACATGGCTCATATATAATCGGGAGAGAAGATATAAGCTCCCAATCACTACCTCAAGTCAATCCTAGAAGGATTGGCTGAAATATGCAAAACCGCTGAGATGATGGAGTTGTTGGGTAGCTGCAACAACTCAATACATAGAATGGAATGGAGAAGGCTGAATGGCTGAAGCTGATGAAGATCCCTTCTCCTTTGGAAATCTGAAGTGCAAGGCTGATCCATACACCACAGATCTCAGCCTCTGAAATGCCTGCAAAACCCTCACTGCAAATGTGCTCCAACTAGAACGCAGTCTATGAGAGGGTCTGCACTATGACTGATGGAAATGGTTGGCCTCCTACCAATGATGGTGGAATATGCTTAGAAACCATCCTCACTAACCTCTCGGAAGTAGAGAAATTCCCTCCTCTAAAATATCAACTAGAAATGGTGTTGTGGGAAACCTCTAGTAACACCAAGCTACACTACACAATAATCTGCTATAGACATTGCGCTGATGAAGATGGTTGAAGCTATGGCCTGAATGCCAAAATATGGAGGATGAGTGCAATCCTTCATGAGCTACTCAAGAAGGAGAGGAAATCCTAAACAGGACTCCCTCATGCCCGAGGGCACTGCAGCTCTGTTGAACAGCAAGAGACGGCAATTTGTCTCAATAGACAAATAATAAAATGATCCAAGATAATCTCAATGGGCTGCCTTGCTCCTCTTTTAAACTCAATGAGACTTCACCTTCCTTCCTCTAGAATTTTCCTCCCTCATGGAATATTCCTCCACTAAAACTATGCTGTCCCACTTAGTGCTGTCCAACTCATGCCAATGTTGTTTGACTTGGTCAATTGGGCCTTGTCCATTTGCATTTTAACCCCTTTCACACATGAGGGTGTGAAATCGAGCTCCATGATAATCCATTTTCACATTGTAAGGGATTTTATTCCATTTTATTACATGAATGGGTCACTTTACCCATTTTTATTCAACAAAATGAAAATATGCAACTATAATGTTCCATTTTAGCTTGAGGCTAATATTGGGAACATTACAACAACCTTGTGCTGGAGGGCCTATCAATGGCAGGTTGTTGAAGGACTATTCCTCTTAAGTTCTACTGATTTATCATTTCATTGTAAATATTCCATTTTTATATATTTTTTTCTAATAAAGAGAAGCTAGATATCAATCTTGAGCCTGAGCTGAAGGCCATTAGAGCTTGAAGGAAAGCTTGGCAAATTTCAGAGTTTTTGTTTTCAAGAAGATGGATAGCACTGGAACTACACGTTCTTTGGTGTATCACAAGGGAACATCATCCCAAGTGGAGCCACTGTTATCACTTAGAAAAAAGTGAAACATCATTTGACATAGTCTTAGAGATTCATTTATCAAAGGTATGGTCATAGAGTTCATTTGTCATTAGTAGGTAAAGGAAAATTTTAAATTTTTTCATATTAGCCTATCCTAAGGTCCAAACCAACTCCCATTCAAGTATTTTCATGTCACATCACTCATTATTTCCTTACAAATTCCATTTCCCAAGATTTTAAATTCGAAAAGGTCACTTTAGCCAAGATTTCCTGTTTTCTTAGCGAATTACACAATAAAAGGGTAGTTTTCGCTATGGAACTGCTAATAATTTTGAGGCGAAACTACCAGGAAATACACTAACTACCATACGAAAAGAGGTATTTCTATATGTCTTTTCAAATCAGGTGCTAGGTGTCAATCAATGATTATAAGTGTTAGGGTGGATGTCATGCGAGTTAGCTAGGGTTAAATCAAGGTACAATGGTCATGGCTGAAGTCATTATTACTATTTTTAGCATGTATGAGTCATGATTATGCCATAAGATGTCATCGAAGCTTTAAAAAATTTCCCAATTGAGTCATAGTCATTCTCCACTTCATATTTACATGCTACTGAGCTCTAGAGAGTTGTTTCACCAAGCCAAGCTGGTTGTTGGAATTTTGAAATTTTGCAGGTGTCCCTAATCAAGCAAGGCAGAGAAGGTATAAAAGCACCATGGATGCAAAGAGGAAGACCAAAAAAGGTGGAAATTTCCTCAGATATGAGCCATCATACATGAATTTGATTAATGTAGACCCAACAGCTTTAGAAGTTTTCAGAAGAACATGGTATTTGCAGTTTTTCAAAAGACTGCAAGGGTGCCATGTGTAGGCTTCTAAAGAGTTTGCCATTAGTTTCAATGGGAAAACTTCAAAAGTGGGGATGTTGAACCTCATTGTAACTCTAAAGACCATTGCAGCAGCAACATGAATCCCTAGAGGAGGATAACAATGGTTCAAAGGTTTCAAGTTCACCATGCAGGACTTTAAGGAATTTATCAAGCCAGAGCATAGTGAGATTGATCTCACAAATTCCATTCCAAGGAACTACATGAAAGAATACTTCTCAAAGCTATTTCTAATCATTCAGAAGTACTTCATTTGTTAAGGGAGGTATCATATGGTATATTATTACCACTTCAGGCTTATGCTACATTTTTTTGGTAAAAAATATCTTGATCTACCTTTTTACTTATACATAAGATTAGCTAAAATGTCAGACAAAGTTCAAGCTAAATCTGAAGGAAATGAAACCTCACTCTTTCATCATATTTTAATCAAGTTGTTGTTATTAGAAGAGTTAAAGAGATTAACCAGAGATTGGTCATCTTTTTTGCTTGTCATTGGTTTTGAGGTAGATTCCATCACTCCTAAAATAACTCCTAAACCTATAGGCATACCATCATCTTCAGTAGCAAAGAAAATTGAGCTAGTGATTATGGAGATAGAGGAATTGCAAAAGGCTGAGACACCTAAAGCTTCAGCTGACAAACAAAAGCCAACTATGAGAAAATCTACAAAACAAAAGCCAACTGTGAGAAAACATGGTTGTAAGAGTGTTACAAGAAGCCAAACATTAGCTAAGGGTAACTTAGAAGACATTATACATGCTATTGATATTGAGGAAAATTCCATAGTTAGAGTTTTAAGGTGAGGATGTAGGATTCATGTTTCAAGCTAGGAAACCAATGACAAGACATACTATAAAGGTCTTGAAAAGCAGTAAATAATCTCAGAAGGTCACTGAAACTGCCCAACCACCACCAAGCATCATTGAAATTTCCTCCCATGCAAAAGAAGATTCAGTCATTAAACAAAGGAATGGAAAACAGAGAATTATTGAAAAAACAGAGATTGAGGTCCTTAAGGAGCAGTTGAAGCTGGCAAATGACGAAATATCAGTGTTGAAGAAAGAGGCAAGGAAGCACAAGGTTCAGAAGGTATAGTTTGAGAAAATGAAAGAAATTTGGGAAGAGTAGGCTAATACTGTGTCAAAGACCTTAGATAATGTTAGTCATCAATATTTTTCACTTGTTGGTGATGACTAGTTGTAACAGCCAAATTTTCCAGTAGCTGATCTAAAAATTTGTCAAATTTTCCAGCTGGGAAAACACCCATAAAACTTGTTTTTCCCTCTTACCTTTCAGTCAGCCCATGACGAGAATAAAAATCGTTATCCAATCCTACCTAGCCTCAGCCATACTAGTCTTCCCATCAGCTAAAGAGACAATCCAAGTCTATTCAAACAGTCTCCCCTAAGTTAGGAAGTGGCGCTTTAAGACATTTCTCCCTTGGAAAACTATCCAAGAGCCAAAAACTTCCATCTGCTATAGACTAGTCATAACATACCTTCCCATTCTACAAGTAAAGTTGGTTACAGCCCTAGGTTGCGCCACTAATACACCCTCAAGTCCCAGCAACACATAGACCATAAGTCAAGCTGATTTTAGGTGTTTTTATAGTGTTTTGATGGATCTTTCAAAGACAGAGGCATAACAGCATCTCAGAAGACAATATTTGGCTCCACATGAGAAGACAACTGCTTCTCAATGTGATCTTGAGCTTGGGATGCAGCTACAGAGAAAAGAGTTTTTCATCAAGCTCTTGTGACCACATTCAAAGCCTGAAAGGACAATAAAAGGAAAAATAGCACTGTCACAAGGTTGATGATACAACATGACTGAAAAAACGTCCTTCATCTATAAGCAGAGGGTTTGAAGAGTGAAGAACCTCCTTCATTTCATAAGTAGAGGGTTGAAGACTAGGAGTGCCTCCTTCATCTATAAGCAGAGGGCAATGGACAAAGTTTGATTTTAAGAGTTGCAACTAATTGTAAGACAGAGTTGGTTTTAATAAACAGTGAGACAGTGACTAGGGTTTTCTGAAGTAAAGTAATGACTGAAGGCAGAGGTATAAAAGAAACCCCTGTCAAGCATGCTCATCAAACATTCTTCAGCAGATTAAGACAGAGGTTGAAAGAGCATCAGGCATTTTGTCAAGAAAAGGCCTCCTTCATTCACAAGCAGAGGGCCAGGGCAGTGACTAATTTCAAGGTTTGACTGATCAAAAGATAAGTGGTAAGAGCAGTAGGAGATAGTTAAAATAGAGAAATGATGTAAAAGACAAAGAAGGAAGCAGGGGTACCACTGTGACCCAAAAGGTTGAAATTGTCTCTTATCAAGCTCTCTTTCAAAAAAGTAGTCTAAAGCCCAAATAACACAACTTTGTTGTTGGTTGAGAGATGGGTCATGGCATAGGCCAAAAGAAATGATAATTGTGTTTCAAAGGGTACTGCTTTTCCTGTCCATGAAAAATTTCCTTCAACAAACTCATCATAAAAGACAGAGGCAACTTGAGTTTAGTTTCCCAAAAAGGGTGCTGCAAATAGATACACAGGGTCATAAAAGTGTCAGAAAGACTATGATGGTGATAAAGCCCAGCTGAATACAGTTAGGCCTCAACCCGCTGTCTAAAGACCAATGAGTTTGTTATTGTTAAAGGGTAAAAAACAAGAATTGATAAGATTAGGCTCAATTAATTCCACAACCAAAACCTTCTTTCCAGTGGATTTACAAACAAACCTCATGTAACTACAAGGAGGCATCCACTTGTTCATTTTCAAAAGGTTTAGAGACCATTTTCCCTTACCTATCTTGTTTTTCAAAACATAAGAAAACTCCCATTTTTTGTACACTTGACCAAAGAAGAGGTTTTCAAGAAAATTAGCAGAGTTTGGAGGCTTTAAGCCTACGTGGCGCACCTGGAAAAGTGCGCGGCGCATTTGGAACAGAATTTACAAAGGGCTATAACTATGGCGCGGCACGCCTGTAGTGGCGCGCGGCGCGCCTATGCGCGCGGTCAAACATTTCCTAAAGGCCGATCCGACACCATTTACACTGCGCAACGCTCTCTCCTATGAACATTCCGCGCACTCAAAGACCCTCAAAAAAACATCTTTGGAGTTGCTTAATGATCAGCAAAGGCCCATGAAAAATCTTCAAGGTATTCTCCAGTCCCGTTTGGAAAATTTCAAAATGTGAAAGGGTTGTTTGCTATGTTATTCAAAGACTAAACCAATGTGAAAGAATGAAACTCTTGGTGTGAAAAAAAGGAGTTGTGTTTTATGTTTGAGACTCGGAATCTCCATGGTTTCGTTTTCCCAAACCCTTACATAGTGAAAATGGTGGATTTTCATTACTATCAAAGGACCATATAAACTTCCCTCAGAACAATTTTTTAAAGTGGACGCACTGTTTAAAAGCAGAAAAACAGGGTTTGAAAATTGAAACAGTGAGCCTATTTTAAACTACAGGGATCATACATAAATTGCTTTGTCATTTTCAAAGGTCTCTGTGTGGTGAAGAGTAAAATCAATGCTGCCTTTTTGTCCATGAAAGAAACTTTAGTCAGTGGATCTGCCATTGCAATCCAAAGGTGTTTTTATCAAAATTGGGTATGAGAAATAGTGAATACAAGGAGGTTGTTTTTGATGGAGAGGAGTTTTGTTTTGCCTTTGTTTAAAATACAAGGCTGTCTTGTTGTCACCAAAACACCAAGAACCCTTTGACTTTACCCAAACACAGTGACCCATTGACTGTGTGCATATTATTAAAATTATTGGTTGAAGTGGCCTACAAAGAAGAGAAGCAGTGATAGAAGGGTAATGGCTTGTTGAATGTTTATAAAGGGCTAGGAGACAGTTAAAGGGAAAGCGCACTTGTTTTTTCAAAGACTTATCATAACAGAATGTGTGTAGAGGGTATTTAACAGATCTGAAGGAGTCTTTGAAAGCATGATCTCAAAGAACACCATGTCCAATCAAAGCCAAAAGAAGCAGTAATCTCATAAAAGAAAGATGATGATTGGGAAGAGTGTTTTTATCAGTTTAAAGAGTGTTTTGTTCAGTCTTTTAAAATGACAGTGATTTCATAAAAGCAGTGTTTGAGGGGAAGGTTTTTGTGCTAAAACAAAGGGGACTTCTTTTCAAGAAACCACAGAAATGTCTTATTAAAAGAATCTTGACTCAAACACAATACTAAAAGAGATGACTTTAGTGATGATGAAGAACAAGGCAAAGAGGCTAAACATAGCAGTGACAATGAAGAGAAAAGTGATGGGTAGTAAGGCAGTGATGAAAGACAAACAAGGCAGCCCTCAAGCAAGCAATGATAAGGGCCAGAAAATAAAAAACATGGATCATGAAGGGCATCCTCCAAAGCATGTGCTAGCTGCCTCTCCTAGGCATGGGGCCATGAATTCTTCACCAAAGCTAGAATACCAAACAACAAAGACGAAAACCAAGAAAAGCTCAAGGAAGCTAAAGGGAAGCGCCTGGCACATAAAATGAGAAAAGACACATCAGGACTTCATATTTTGGCTTCTGCTTTAGAACATGTTGCTAAGAACCCTTGAGGGTCATACTCACTGATATTGGGCATATTTTGACATTTTTTGGTTTTTTGGCATTTTTGAGTTTTTGGTCAAAACTCATGAAATTCGCCATTTCATTTTGGGAAATCGTCAAAGGAGGCGAATGGTATCATTGGATGCCATAATTTTAGGAGCACATACTCAGCGATTTTTAGGACATTTGGAGATCATTTTCTCCCCCGAAATGGCGAAAAATGCTCGCTTTTTGCAAACTCTGCCTGGTCTATCAGAAGACTGTAATTTTTGGTTTTTTACACGCAGATTCAGTTTTGGAAGACTTCTAGGCATCCGATTGGGAAAATTTCCATTTTTCCAGAAATTAGACACTCATAGCTTTCCAACGAGCTATCATGAGCCTCTTTTTGACATCGGGAAGGCTGCCAAATGTGGCCGGCAAGTCAGGGGACCTTTTGCTGATGTAAATTTTGAATATTTTTGTAAAATTTGAACCTCTCAAATTTTTTTTTTCCAAATGTGCGTTTAACTATTTTTGCACATGAAAAATGATGCAAATTCAATTATTTTTCCTTTTATAGAATTTTTTTAGATATTTTATGAGATATTTTGTGCCTTGGGCTTTGCAAAGCCTCAAAGACAAGATTAGATATTTTGATTAGGCCAATAGGATGGCAAGTTGAACCATGAGATTTTCCTCACTTTGGCCTATTTATTCCAAAGGATTTCATTGTAAACAAGGCTGAAATTGAGGAGAGAAGAAATATATGGTCATATAAGCTTTGGAAGAAATACTTGTCTTATGCTTTTGGATTGCCTCTTGGATGTTCTTGGATGAATGAAGAAGGATTGTTGTTGGATTCCATGACTTGGTAGAATGGTATAGTGTCTCTTTATTTGTTTTGTCTTCTAGTTTTCATTCATGAATACATTTTTCTTGCTTGCTATAGATCAGTAGAGAACAAATTTGAGATATGCCCTTGGAGGCACCTCAAATTTCCTGTTTCTTCATAGCTTTCATGTTTTCTTCTTCCTTAGTCACATTAAAGAATTCTTAGCTGCTCTTTAATAACTTAAGGATATTTTTGCTTGTTTCATTCATAGTTATATGCATGCTAAGTATGATTTACGGTACTCCCTGCTTACCTATGGCTAGCCATAACTCCATCCGTGAAATTATCTCTTTGATTGATTAGATTCTCATTTGTTGAACCAAGGAGGCCTAGTTCCGATCTAGCCCTTTGTCTAAGACTATGCAAATCTTGTTTTCAAAGTGCCCAATAAATTGAAATACTTTGTTTAGGCATTCCGGCATAGTGTTTTGAGTTGTTTTTCTGTCTTAAGTGTTTTCCCCAAAGTCTGATAGCCATTTCCCAAAGTTAGAGAGTTATATATCTCTATGCATGGCTTGAATGTTTATTTCTATGTATTGATTAGCTTATAGTTACATTTTGCATGATTAATGGTTTTCCCTACCATGTTTATGTCTGCTATTAAACTAGTTATGCTTGAAATCCTTTGTTGTTCACAAAATTGATGTCCATTTACTCCATTTTTCCCAAAGATCCTTTCTACCTTGAATCAAATCGGCCTTTCAATAGCCTTGTATCACCATCTAATAGCTTTCTTGAACTTTTCGACCCCATAGCCCAGTTAATCTGACATCTTTTTACCTATCTTATATCTTTGATCAGTTTCATCCCTCACAACTTAAAAAACCAAAACCAAAAACCTGCTTCATAACTAGCCTAAAATCAGAACACAATAAGAAAACACACAGATATCCCTTACACAAATAGAGAGAGCCCTCTCTGAGTCCAGGAAGGCTAGGTCCTTGGCCTCCAAAGACTGGTTTGATGTTACACTGTCATTTGGATTGCCAATCAGCCAAATCACGGGACCCTAACATAATGGCGATCACAGTGGGACTTTGAGTCAAACATCCTAGGTATCCCTTAGCAACTCTCAAAATCTCAGTCAAACTTAGAAGAGTAGTATCGGGTTGTCTCACCATCCTAGAAAAATGATGACTCAGCTATAGGAAACTCTTACAAACCTTAGGACTACATAAAAACTCAGAAAACCCCAAAAAAATCCCTTAGATTGGTTTTTGTCAGTACTGGTGGTGGACCATACACATATACCTCAAAACAACCAAGTTCCACCTGGCGACTCCACTAGCCTCCAGTAGGCCCATAAACTCCATAAAAAACCAAAAATTCATAAAACATACCTTTCTGCTAAAGCATTTTTTTCCAAAAAACTTAAACTTAGGGTGGAAACTCTAGGATCAGTGACAATCTAAGTATAACTTCGTGATTCAGAAAGCCTCACCTAAACATAGGAAGTAAGCAGAAACCTTCTTGCCAAGAGAACCATTAGCTTGTCCATGCAGCCTAGCAAACTATAGAAACCAAGTGAATCACTATCCTTTACAAGATTCCATCTCAAAGTTTGTTATAAAACTTTTTCCCAAAGCATCTTTGATAGTATTGGTGGTGAATCATAGTTCTCATAAGAAATCCATCTGCCGACTCCACTAGTCCATCCTTTTTATTTTTGACCATCCTTCGCATCAGTAGAACTTTAGAGAGGCCATCCATCCAAAACATTCACCAATACCATCCTCTCTAAACTCTAGACCTAAAATCTAGCCTCACGAAGAATCAACACCAGATCTCATCCAGACCCAAATCCCCCTATCATAGTAGATGACCCAGAGAAGATTTTGTGGCAAGCTTCCGAAACTGGCAATTTAGCTACCGATAGGTCCATCCGTAAAACAAGATCATTACCTGAACATCTCGCTATCTTACCAGATTCCCCTTTTGACTTAGAGTCAGCAAAGACTCTTTTTAGAAGCAAGTCACATAGTAACATAATATTTGACGATCTTGAACCCCTAGATCTGCCACAGAGTCCTAGTACAGAAGCCTCACCTTCCACACCTCCCTACTTTCAGCTTCTCCATCACTTTGGCTCCTACCATCCCAGATCTGCTCAAAACCAGATCACTAGTCCAAGTACATCCACCACACCTATCCAAGCTACTGTTGTTCAAACCACCTCATCTCATCCCGCAAGCCCTCGTCTTGTACATCACCCACTAGCTCCCGTCATGGCAGCCTGGTACGCACCTTTGGTGTTGCCACTACCTTTCGCTCCTCTACCAGTTAACTATCAAGACAAAATCCCACACTTTACCGAAGAGGAGACTGCCATAGTTCAATAGCATGTAAGTAGGATTATCGATGCCTTTGAATACTTGGAAGTAGAAGACGAGACCATTAGAATGAGAATGTTCGCCCAAAGCCTGGGTGGGGAACCCAAAAAATGGTTTAAGAGCTTAGCTCCAAACAACATCCACAACATCCCAGAACTCTTCTAGGTCTTCATAAACAAGTGGGAAATTCGAAAGAACCCCATTCAAATCCTGTCAGAATATAACAATCTAAAACGAGAAAATGGGGAAAGTGTCCAAGGATATTGCACGAGGTTCAACAGTGTGTATAACGCCCTCCCACCTCACTTAAAACCCCCACTTGGTTCAGCCTTGGCAAAGTTCCCCAAGTTTTTTGACCCAGACATGACTTATAAATTAAGAGACAAAGACCCCCTCACCTTAGAAGAAATGCAAAAAGTGGCTATAAATGCAGAAGCCAACTTAGCCGAAAAAAGAGCTAGAATAAGAGCAGAAAGAGGAGTCACTTACCATGACGAATTTTCCCCCTCAACTTCTTCCTCAGATCCTAGAATAGATGGCCTGGTCAAATCTATGACAAAGATGTGGGAAAAAATGAGTGAGAAATCACTTCCTAAGGACAAACAACCAAACCATCAAAATCGCAACCAAAACCTTAGGAGAGACCAACAAGTCAAACCATCCTTCAGTGAGAATTATATTGATGAAGAAGATAGGGATACTGAACCTATTGATGAAAATCATTGGAACCTCATAGGTTCTGGTAATGAGTGTGAGGTTTACCTCACATTAGAAGAGCAAGAGTTATGCTCTCCAAGTTAGGACGAAACCAACTATGAAGGTCTCGAAGATCCTGCCATAGATTTTCAGAATGCCATTATAGAAGCTCACAGGCAGTATAACCTTAGAAGTAAGAAAAACCAAGACCACTCCAAGAAGGGTAGCCCTGACACTGCTAAAACCTCTAATACCATCCTTAAGAAAGCCATGGATAGCAACAAAATTGTGACCAAGAAAATTGACCAAAACAAAGATAAAGCTATTCAAACAAGTCTTGGGTCAGATACCCCTAGTACCTCCACAAAGACCCCCGAGGTGACTGTGTCAGACAAAGTCCCTAACCAGAATCAGCAAATTAAGAGCATAGAAAAGGTCATGTCTGATAAAGATGAAACAAATCTATCCAAACTACAAACTCCTTTTAGTCTCGCCGAGGAAATTTCCAAAATAAAAATTACCATACCTCTTACTGAGCTAATAACTGTAGATAGGTATAGATCTCAAATATTCAAAGTTTTTGATATAGGAAATGAGGCAAATACTTTAAATCTAACTGATGATAAACCCGAGCTCTTGTTCGGCCCCAAAATAGAAGGTGAAAACCAAGAAGGAACTGTGTCTCCTTTCTATGTGAGTTTGAACATACGGGACAAGATATTACATAATGCCATGTTAGATTCTGGTGCCTCCCATAACCTCATGCCTAGAGAAATCATGGAAAAGCTAGGACTAGAAGTAACTCAGCCTTACAAAAACCTGTACTCCTTTGACTCAAGTCAGGTCAGATGTCTAGGCTTAATAAAGAACCTAGGTTTCGCTTTAACACAACTACCAGCGAAAAACCTAGTCATGGATGTGGTAGTGGCCAATATCTCTCCTAAGTATGGAATGCTACTATCAAGGGCATGGGCTGCCAAAATACAAGGTAATATTCAAATGGATATGTCATTCACTACAATCCTAGTTTTCAACCAGACTAGGAGATTATACCGAGAAACTCACATGAAATACATGGTTAGTAACCGGGATAAGCCAAACAACACTCCTATTTATTCCATTCATTCCAATTTGGATTCTTTTATCTTATATAATGAAAGCGATATAAACAAGCAGATAAAAGAAAATGAAGAAATTTTTCGAACCATTACTGAATGAAGAAATTAATGACCAAGACCCCAAGAAACCTGAAAAACAACTTAGTGTCACATATGAAAAAGAAGCTCTTTGGAGTATAATATTTGACGGTTCTTGTGGAAAAACTGGTTCAGGGGCTGGCGTCTGGATACACAATACTAGTAAAGGTTATTCTTTCAGATTAGAATTCCAGTGCACTAATAACATTGCCGAATACGAGGCCCTTCTCCTCGGTCTGCACATACTTAAGGACTTAGGCGCTAAGAAAGTATCAGCCCAGGGAGATTCAAAGCTTGTGATCAAGCAAATCAAAGGCGAATATTCGGCAAAGAATCCAAGACTAAGAGAGTACAGGAATGCAGCTTTGGACATCCTTAAAACCTTTGAGAAATATGAACTCACCTATATCCCTAGGATTCAAAACAGCTTAGCAAACGAGCTTGCCTTTGCTGCAAGTAATGGCCAAATACCATGTCTAAGTGAGCAATTTAGTAGTCAGGTCAAACATCGCCCTACAGTATCGGATAATATTGACCATTGGAAAATATTCAAAGACGATGATCAAATTGATGATTTCCTACAATCTAGGAATGAATTTGAAGTAGCCAAGGAAGACTTAGAAAACAGAGAAAGGAAATCCATCCAAAGTCAAGACCAAGAACCAAATCCACCTTTGCAGACCAATCTAAACCTGGTAGACCATTCATATGGAACTGAGATAGGAGAGGACATTGACCAAAAATAACTTGAAGTCTTACACTGCGAAAATGACACCATACCCAGAGGGCTCGCACCTTTAGAGGAATTGTTTGACTTTAACAATGTGGCCAAAAGACCAAAAATGGAATTTACTGAGGTTGACATAGAGGAATAAAACATAGGAAGCCCAGAAGAACCTCGAAAAATCAAATTATCCAAAAACCTTCCGCCTCACATAAAACAGAAGTACATCAATCTGTTTAAAGAATTTAAAGATGTGTTCGCATGGGGATACCATGATTTGAAATCATACAACACAAGCATAATTCAACATAAAATTCCCCTCAAAGAAAACCAGAAGCCTTTTAAACAAAAATTGAGAAGAATAAACCCAGTGTTACTACCTTTGGTTGAAAAGGAAATTAAAAAAATGTATGATGCTGGAATAATAGTGTCCCTCAGGTACTCTGAGTGGGTTTCAAATCTAGTATCAGTGAGGAAGAAAACTGGTGAAATTAGACTCAGTATCGATTTCCAAAACCTAAACAGAGCCTGTTTAAAGGACAACTATCCTCTGCCCAAAATGGACCACATACTCTAGAAGGTAGTGGGTGCTAAAAGGATCTCATTACTGGATGATTTTTCTGGTTATAACCAAGTGTTGGTTTACCCCACTGATCAACACAAAACATCTTTCACCACACCTTGGGGCACCTTTATGTACATTAAAATTCCTTTTGGATTGATGAACACCGGTGCCACATTCCAAAGAGAGATGGACATAGTCTTCTCAGAAGACATAGGTATTTTCATAGTCATATATCTAGACGATATTACAGTATATTCCAAATCAGATGAAGAACACCTAATGCACTTGAGAAAGGTTTTTAACAAATGTAGCAAGTATGGTTTATCCCTAAACCCCAAGAAAACACTATTCGGTCTAGAAGAAGGAAAACTCCTGGGTCACATCATTTCGGAAGAGGGAATAAAAATAGACCCCCAGAGGATCGAAGGCATACTGTAGATAAGTCATCCAAGAAACATAAAGGAGCTGCAATCCTTTATCGGGAAAATTAATTTCTTAAGAAGATTCATCCCAAACCTTGTCGAACTCCTGAGAGATATCACAAATATGTTGAAAAAATAGGTCGGGGTTAAATGGACCACAGAAGCCAAAAAATATTTTGAACTAGTTAATAGGGCCCTAACTGAAACACTAGTATTGATAAGTCCTAATTTCACCAAATATTTTTACATTTTCTCATTTGCCTCAGAACACACTATAGCCGCCGTGCTGTTACAAAAGAACGCAGTAGGGCAGGAGCAACCCATTGCCTTTTTTAGAAAATCCTTGAGAGATGCCCCCTTGAAATATAACATCATGGAAAAACAAGCATTTGCATTGGTAAAATCACTACAATATTTCCGATTTTACATCTTGCATTCTCATGTCATCGCCTTTGTTCCTAATGCCGTCGTCAAAGACATACTAAACCAAGATCCCGATGGTAAAAGGGGAAAATGGATCGCTGTCATCCTAGAATATGACTTAGAAATCCGACCTACCAAGCTGGTTAAAGGGCAAGGACTTACAAGACTAATGGCTGAAACCAACCTCCAAGCCTTAGATATAATTTTTTTTGATACCCTAGAAGAACAGGGAGAATGCACATCCCCTCATGTTGAACAAATGTTTCTAGATTCTCCTTGGTATGCAGATATTCTCTATGTATTATTTTACCTAAATGCTCCTCCAACTTTATCAAAGACAAAATCAAGGTTTCTTAAACAAAAGTCTTTAAAGTTTTTCATTATAGATGGTATTATGTATTGGAAAAATCCCACTGGTATGCTGCTTAAATTTTTGCTTGAGTCTGATGCAGATAAAATTATGTACGAAATGCATGAGGGGGAATGTGGGGGCCATCTCTACTGGAAAACCACAGCAAACAAAATCCTTAGAGCCAGTTATTATTGGCCTACCTTATTTCCTGACACTCACAAGCTAGTCATGACATGCCATAAGTGTCAAATTTTTTATGGCAAGAAAAAGCTTTTACCTTTGCCTTTACACCCCATCATAGTTGAAGGACCCTTTCAGCAATGGGGTCTAGATTTTATTGGAGAAATTCACCCTTCCTGATCTGCTCAACATAAATGGATCCTTACAGCCACTGATTACTTTAACAAATGGATAGAAGCCATACCTTCCAGGAATTCCACCGATTCAGTCATCATCAAGTTCCTAGAAACCAATATCCTATCTATATTTGGCTGTCCTAGAAAGATCATTACGGATAACGCCATTGCCTTCTCCTCCAAAAGAATGGTTGACTTTTGTTACAAATATAACATTTCATTAGGACATTCCATAGCTTATTACCCTCAAGGTAATGGTTTAGCCGAGTCTTCTAACAAAAGCCTAGTCAACATCATCAAAAAACTTCTTGAAAAAAATAAAAAAGCATGGCATGGGAAACTAGTACACGCCTTATGGGCTGATAGGTTAACCACCAAAAAATCCATAGGCATGTATCCTTACCAACTAGTTTATGGCATAGATGCCATTTTCCCAACATCTTTAGGGGTTCCAGTAATGAAGCTATTGTAGGAAGTTCAGATAGAAGAAAATGACATGTAAAGGAGGGTAAATCAGACTATCCATTTACAACAAACTAGAGAAGAAGTTTACCAAAAGGCTCAGTTAGCACAAGACAAAATAAAACAGATTTTTGACAGGAGGACTAAGGAAAATGATTTTCAGATTGGGGACAAAGTGTTAAAATGGGATTCTAGAAGAGAAGACAAAGGTAAACATGGCAAGTTTAAAAATTTATGGAAAGGGCCTTACATCATCAGCTCAGTCAGCGGAAACAATGCCTTCTTCCTGCAAGAACCTGATGGGACTGAAACTTTTGGAGGTCTTGTAAATGGCAGGACATTAAAGCATTATTTTTGTCAAGAACTCCAGTTCTGAGTTTGAAACATTTTCATTCATTGTATATACCACTGTTTAAAAAAATAGATAAAACAGAAAAGCTAAAAAGAATAGAAGATAGAAAAGAGGGCGGTTGAAAAATAGAAAAGGCCCCATATTCCAAAAAATAGTCCTTCAGAAAGTGCGCAAGTCTAAATGCCGCTACTAGTACTCAAATGTCTTGTTCAGCTATCTAGCCTAATCATAGCTGAACATGTTTAAATTTATTTTCTGATAAGTTAGTGAGTGAAAAATATGGTCAACATTGTGTAAGATTGACTTATCAAAGAGAGTAGATTAGGAAAAGATACTGGTTCCACATGCTTAAAACAAAACCAAAGAGAGAAGCGGGGATGAAAAACACATTGTACATCTTAGCCCCATTTTTCTAGATT
This sequence comes from Pinus albicaulis, assembly GCA_034641835.2. Taxonomy (NCBI): domain Eukaryota; kingdom Viridiplantae; phylum Streptophyta; class Pinopsida; order Pinales; family Pinaceae; genus Pinus; species Pinus albicaulis. The sequence continues at coordinate 1,406,662,868 of CM076570.1, forward strand.
TCCTTTTTGAAAAATAATATTTGTGTGCAGTTGGTCCTTTCATGCCGCAAATACATGACAAATCAGACTGTTTAACCCTGATTTGATCATTTTAAATTTCATGTTTTAGATTAGAGAACAAAATCCTGTCAAACAGCTTAATCTTGAAAGTTGATCTAGTTTAGGTAGAGTAATGAAGGAGTTCATCAATTTAATTTGAACTCCCAACAAATATAAGTGTAGAGATAGATAGGTTCATTTTACAAAAAAGGAAAATATGTTGGCAAAAGGGTAGCTAGTCCAAATGCACCCAAAAGAAGAAAAAATGCTAGGAAAGATAGTGGGGTAAGTAGAAATATCATTGATGCTAATCATGCTGTCTCTTTTCAGAACTAGCATCAAAGAAGAGTGAAATTTGTGCCAATGGGTGAGGCACTAGTCTTCATAAGCCAAAGATCTAAAATTCTGGACACCTCCCGAAAAGGAGCTGCCCTCCCCAAATGGAGCCATTGTTATTCATCAATATTTTTCACTTGTTGGTGATGACTAGTTGTAACAGCCAAATTTTCCAGCAATCGATCTAAAAATTTGTCAAATTTTCTAGCTGGGAAAACACCCATAAAATTTTTTTTACCCTCTTACCTTTCAGTCAGCCCATGACGAGAAGAAACGTCATTATCCAATCCTACCTAGCCTCAGCCATACTAGTCTTCCCATCAGCTCTAAAGAGACAATCCAAGTCTATTCAAACAGTATCCCCTAAGTTAGGAAGTGGTGCTTTAAGACATTGCTCCCTTGGAAAACTATCCAAGAGCCAAAAACCTTCATCTTCTATAGACTAGTCATAACAGACCTTCCCATTCTGCAAGTAAAGTTGGTTACAACCCTAGGTCGCACCACTAATACACCCTCAAGTCCCAACAACACATAGACCATAAGTCAAGCTAATTTTAGGTGTTTTTACAATGTTTTGATGGATCTTTCAAAGACAGAGGCATACCAGCATCTCAGAATACAATATTTGGTTCCACATGAGAAGACAACTGCTTCTCAATGTGATCTTGAGCTTGGGATGCAGCTACAGAGCAAAGAGTTTTTCATCAAGCTCTTGTGACCACATTCAAAGCTTGAAAGGACAGTAAAAGGAAAAATAGCACTGTCAGAAGGTTGATGATACAACATGATTGAAAAAAACTCCTTAATCTATAATCAGAGGGTTTGAAGACTGAAGAACCTCCTTCATTTCATAAGTAGAGGGTTGAAGACTAAGAGTGCCTCCTTCATCTATAAGCAGAGGGCAATGGACAAAGTTTGATTTTAAGAGTTGCAACTAACTGTAAGACAGAGTTTTTTTTAATAAACAATGAGACAGTGACTAGGGTTTTCTGAAGTAAAGTAATGATTGAAGGCAAAGGTATAAAATAAACCCCTATCAAGCATGCTCATCAAACATTCTTCAACAGAATAAGACAGAGGTTGAAAGAGCATCAGGCATTTTTTCAAGAAAAGGCCTCCTTCATTCACAAGCAGAGGGCCAGGGTAGTGACTGATTTGAAGGTTTGACTGATCAAAAGATAAGTGGTAAGAGCTGTAGGAGATAGTTAAAACAGAGAAATGATGTAAAATATAAAGAAGGAAGCAGGGGTACCACTGTGACCCAAAAGGTTGAAATTGTCTCTTATCAAGATCTCTTTCAAAAAATCAGTCTAAAGCCCAAATAACACAACTTTGTTGTTGGTTGAGAGATGGGTCATGGCATAGGCCATAAGAAATGATAATTGTGTTTCAAAGGGTACTGTTTTTCCTGTCCATGAAAAATTTCTTTCAACAAACTCATCATAAAAGACAGAGGCAACTTGAGTTTAGTTTCCCAAAAATGGCACTGCAAATAGATACACAGGGTCATAAAAGTGTCAGAAAGATTATGATGGTGATAAAGCCCAGTTGAATACAACTAGGCCTCAGCCCAGTTTTTCGGAAAGACCAGGTTGAGTGTGAGTTTGTTGTATGGTAAAAAAAAACATGAATGATAAGATTAGGCTCCCTTTATTCCACAACCAACACCTTCTTTCCAAAAGTGGATTTACAAAACAAACCCTCACAAGGTAATCACAAGGAGGCATCCACTTATTCATTTTCAAAAGGTTTAGAGACTGTTTTCCCTTACCTATATTGTTTTTCAAAACATAAGAAAACTCCCATTTTCTGTTCACTCGACCAAAGAAGAGGTTTTCAAGCAAATTAGCAGAGTTTTGGAGGCTTTAAGCCTGCGCGACGCACTTGGAAAAGCGTGCGGTGCGTTTAGAACGGAATTTACAAAGGGCTATAACTATGGCGCGGCGTGCCTGTGCGCGCGGTCAAACATTGCCTGAAGGCCGACCCGACACCATTTACACTGTGCAATGCTCTCTCCTATGAACGTGCCGCACACTCAAAGACCCTTAAACAAACATCTTTGGAGCTGCTTAATGATCAACAAAGGCCCATGAAAAATCTTCAAGGTATTCTCCAGTCCCTCTTGTCAAATTTCAGAATGTGAAAGGGTTGTTTGCTGTGTTATTCAAAGACTAAACCAATGTGAAAGAATGAAACTCTCGGTGTGAAAAAAAGGAGTTGTGTTTTATGTTTGAGACTCGGAATCTCCATGGTTTCGTTTGCCCAAACCCTTACATAGTGAAAATGGTGGATTTTCATTACTATCAAAGGACCATATAAACTGCCCTCAGAATAATTTTTTAAATTGGAGGCACTTTTTAAAAGAAGAAATACAGGTTTTAAAAAGTGAAACAGTGAGCCTATTTTAAACTACAAGGATCATACATAAATTTCTTTGTCATTTTCAAAGGTCTCTGTGTGGTGAAGAGTAAAATCAATGCTGCCTTTTTGTCCATGAAACAAAATTTAGTGAGTGGAGCTGCCATTGCAATCCAAAGGTGTTTTTATCAAAATTGGGTATGAGAAATAGTGAATACAAGGAGGCTGTTTTTGATGGAGAGGAGTTTTGTTTTGCCTTTGTTTAAAATACAAGGATGTCTTGTTGTCACCAAAACACAAAGAACCCTTTGACTTTATCCAAACACAGTGACCCTTTGATTGTGTGTATCTTTTGATGACTGTGTGCATATTATTAAAATTATTGGTTGAAGTGGCCTACAAAGAAGAGAAGCAGTGATAGAAGGGTAATGGCTTGTTGAATGTTTATAAAGGGCTAGAAGACAGTTAAAGGGAAAGCGCACTTGTTTTTTCAAAGACTTATCATAACAGAATGAGGGTAGAGGGTATTTAACATATCTGAAGGAGTCTTTGAAAGCATGATCTCAAAGAACACCATGTCCAATCAAAGCCAAAAGAAGCAGTAATCTCATAAAAGAGAGATGATGATTGGGAAGAGTGTTTTTATCAGTTTAAAGAGTGTTTTTTTCAGTCTTTTAAAATGAGAGTGGTTTCATAAAAGCAGTGTTTGAGGGGAAGGTTTTTGTGCTAAAACGAAGGGGACTTCTTTTCAAGAAACCACATAAATGTCTTATTAAAAGCCTCTTGACGCAAACACAGTACTAAAAGAGATGACTTTAGTGATGATGAAGAACAAGGAAAAGAGGCTAAACATAGCGGTGACAACGAAGAGCAAGGTGATGTGCAGTAAGGCAGTGATGAAAGACAAACAAGGCAGCCCTCAAGCAAGCAATGATAAGGGCCAGAAAATACAAAACATGGATCATGAAGGGCATCCTCCAAAGCATGTGCTAGCTGCCTCTCCTAGGCAAGGGGCCATGAATTCTTCACCAAAGCTAGAATACCAAACAACAAAGAAGAAAACCAAGAAAAGCTCAAGGAAGCTAAAGGGAAGCGCCCGGCACGGAAAGTGAGAAAAGACACATCAGGACTTCATATTTTGGCTTGTTCTTCAGAACATGTTGCTAAGAACCCTTGAGGGTCATACTCACTGATTTTGGGCACATTTTGACATATTTTGGTTTTTTGGCATTTTTGAGTTTTTGGTCAAAACTCATGAAATTCGCCATTTCATTTTGGGGAATCATCAAAGGAGGAGAATGGTATCATTGGATGCCATAATTTCAGGAGCACACACTCACAAATTTTCAGGACATTTGGAGATCATTTTCTCCCCCAAAATGGCAAAAAATGCTTGCTTTTTGCACACTCTGCCCGGTCTATCAGCAAACTGTAATTTTTGGTTTTTTACACACAGGCCTAGTTTTGGAGGACTTCCAGGCATCATATTGAGAAAATTCCAGTTTTTCCATAAATTAGACGCTTAGATATTTCCAACGAGCTATCATAAGTCTCGTTTCGACATCGGGAAGGCTGCCAAATGTTACTGGCAAGTCAAGGGAACTTTTGCTGATGTAAATTTTGAATATTTTTGTAAATTTTGAACCTTTAAAAACTAATATTTCCTCATGTGCGTTTAGATATTTTTGCACATGAGAGGTGATCAAAAGTCAATTTTTTTCCCTTTTTTAGCATTTTTTAGATATTTTATAAGATATTTTTGTGCCTTGGGCTTTGCAAAGCCTCAAGGACAAATCTAGATATTTTGATTAGGCCAATAGGATGGCAAGTTGAACCATGAGGTTTTCCTCACTTTGGCCTATTTATTCCAAAGGCTCACATTGTAAACAAGGCTGAACTTGATGATAGAAGCAATATATGGTCATATAATATTTGGAAGAAATACTTGTCTCATGCTTTTGGATTGCCTCTTGGATGTTCTTGGATGATGAAAGAGAATTGTTGTTGGATTCCATGACTTGGTAGAATGGTATAGTGTCTCTTTCTTTGTTTTGTCTTCTAGTTTTCATTCATGAATACATGTTTCTTGCTTGCTATAGATCAGTAGAGAACAAATTTGAGATATGCCCTTGGAGGCACCTCAAATTTCTTGTTTCTTCATAGCTTTCATGTTTTCTTCTTCCTTAGTCACATTAAAGAATTCTTAACTGCTCTTTAATAACTTAAGGATATTGTTTTTTGTTTCATTCATAGTTCTATGCATGCTAAGTATGATTTACGGTATGCCCTGCTTACCTATGGCTAGCCATAGCTCCATCCATGAAATTATGTCTTTGAATGATTAGATTCTCATTTGTTGAACCAAGGAGGCCTATTTCCGATCTAGCCCTTTGTCTAAGTCTATGCAAATCTTGTTTTCAAAGTGCCCAATAACTTGAAGTACTGTGTTTAGGCGTTCCGGCATAGTGTTTTGAGTTTTTTGTCTGTCTTAAGTGTTTTTCCCAAAGTCTGATAGCCATTTCCGAAGTTAGAGAGTTATATATCTCTATGCATGGCTTGAATGTTTATTTCTATGTAGTGATTAGCTTATAGTTACATTTTGCATGATTAATGGTTTTCCCTACCATGTTTATGTCTGTTATTAAACTAGTTATGCTTGAAATCCTTTGTTGTTCACAAACTTGATGTCCATTTACTCTATTTTGCCCAAAGATCCTTTCTACCTTGAATCAAATCGGCCTTTCAACAACCTTGTATCACCATCTAATAGCTTTCTTAACCTTTTCGACCCCATAGCCCAGTTAATCTAACATATTTTTACCTATCTTATATCTTTGATTAGTTTCATCCCTCACAACTTAAAAAACCAAAACCAAAAACCTACTTCATAACTAGCCTAAAATCAGAACACAATAACCAAACACACAGATATCCCTTACACAAATAGAGAGAGCCCTCTCTGAGTCCAGGAAGGCTAGGTCCTTGGGCTCCAAAGACTGGTTTGATGTTACATTGTAATTTGGCTTGCCAATCAGCCAAATCACGGGACCCTAACAGATAACACACAACAATTGATCAAATGGAATCAACCATTGAGAGGAGACGTGAATCATATCAGAAAAATGAACCTGCACTTGAAATATAGGAATAGGACACTAAAGGACCAAGTCAAATACCTTCAATATCAGTTAGAATTGATTCATGAAGAGTTAGAGAAGAAGGGCTTAAAGATAACTGTGGTTGAGGAGTAATAGATCAACTAATCATTAATGAATAAGAAACAAATCAAGGGTATTAAGTTGAGTTTTATTATGTTTTAGGAGGTTCATGGCATGTTGAAGACCAAATTTCTAAAACTGGAGGATACTTTTTTGAGACTGGGTTAAAATCTCAAAATTTTGCAGTTTTTTCAGAGTTTCATAGTGTTCCCTAGGCTTAAAGCTAGGAAAATGCTACGAAAGTTTATGTAGTAGCTTATTTGCTTCCAAAATCACTTTTTGTAGCTTTCAAGAAGGGAAAATGGCGGTGATGATGTGTCATGACTAGGATGACCTCATGGAACAGCAAAAGAGTAGATTTTTTGGGTTTAAAAGCTTATTTTTCAACGCTACGAAAGATCTCTACGAAACTATATTGTTTTCATAGCGAGCCGTTTTTTAAGATTTTGGATAAATTTAATGACAATTATGGACTGGTGAGCTCTTCCAATAGGTCAAGAGACATTGACATCAAAAATTTATGACTTGAAAAAGTTTTATGGGGACATATCATCAGCTAAAAGCTTTCGTTGAAGATACAGGTCATATCCCTGAAAAATAGGGTTTCGTTCCACATGTTTAGGGGGGTTTTTAATATGTGAAATTGGTAATGAAGCTATCATAGCCTATTCGATCATGCGATGCTTTTTTGTAACTGAAAAGTAACTATTTCAAGGATAAGGTAGACTGATGTAATAAATAGGAGTTTGAGTCCTATTAGGAAAGGTCTTCTTTAGGGTGTAGCTATCATTTTCTTGTTAGAAGATATGTTTTTCAGTTATGTGATGTGTCAAAGGAAGAATTCGATGAATCTAGCCATCAGGCAGATCATCCTTGTTGTAAGAATGTCTATTTAAAGGAAAATCATCGAATTAGTCAAGGGTTGGAGATTTTTTGCACGATACTCCTGCTTTATGTAATTTGACTTATATCAGTAATACAGAGGACTTATTCTTGACAAAGTTGAGATTCTCATGGAGTTTTTAATGTATTTCAGATCTATATATTTATGTTTACCACTTGTAGTAGATTTCATATTTATTACTTAGAATTCATATGTTTATGCTCTGACTTCCTTTATTGATGAAATGACTGTGTTGACCTATGTTCTATGCGTGATTTTCCTTTGTTAAAATCTCTTATCTGCCTCAGCTTCCATGTCAAGAAACCTTGCCACTGAATCTACTGATTTTTTGACTCCATAAGCCCAATGGTAGCAAGCCTGCATTCTTTTCAACCTACATACACAAAACTCAAGTTAATTTTCAAATAGAGTTAGCCATGTAGTACTATCATTATCTAATATCATAAACCCCTTTGAGAGAGCCCTCTTAGACTTAAGAGGCTAAGATTCAGTAAAAATCCGGTTTGAAATATTTACATAGAGTTGTCTGATCAGCAACCAATCAAGTACAATTTTGTGATAAAAACTTCCATGCTAGCTTGTTTTTCGTTTACAAGCTTATCCATCTCTGTCTCCATTTCCTTTAGTTGAGCCGTCAATTGGATGATTAGATTCATCATCTCATATTTTTTATTGTTTTTCTCCAAAACCTCCTTAGTGTGTGGATGCTCAGTAGTTGGTAGCTTTAAATGTTTCTTCAGTGTAGCTATGTCTGCATTTTTCTTCTTTACAAGTTCTTCTCCTGCGTTGTTGTTAGTTGGATTATATCCAATTTCAATTACCAACTCTTCCAGTGATTTAATTCTGTTTTCTTTTTCTTGTGATGAGGATTTCTCTAGCTTTAACTACGACTTTACATTTTCCAGGGAGTTCTGCAACTTCTGCACATGTAGAGATTTATGTGTCATGGTTTAATATCTCATTTCTCCTACCTACCTGTGGAATTAAATTTGGTCAGTTGGATGCACATCCTTGGAAGTAACTTAAAATATTTTTTTAGTATAGTCTGCTGAAGTTTTGGGGGCCTGTACTTTCAACTGTAGGAATGTCATCTGCATTGTCTTTGTCTTGAGGTCAAAACTTGAAAGCAACCTACTATGATCACTAGGAGTTTTCTTCCAGTATTGTGCACATGTGACAACCTTCAGGGCTTCATTTCTAATTTTAATCTCTTTATATTTCTCCATGATGCCCTTTTCCTTCCCAACTGTCTTACTGGATGTTGAAATATCTACACTATTTTGATTCTGAATGATTTCTTCCTTGGAAGATGATGGAATAGGTGTTTCTTCTGTATGTGGTGTAGGTGCATCATCCTTGATAACAATTTCTGTCTTTGTTTCAATTGTTTCTTCCTTCTCTATTACTAGGTTCAACTTTTTTTTCTTTCTGTACATAATCTTGAATTTATTATCAAATTTATCTGCTGAGTATGAACTTTTTTCTGTAGAACTTTTTGAATTTCTATCCTCTGGGTTTGCATTTAGAAGGATGGAACTAGTATCAAGTTGCTCCTCCACATCCCTTAGAGTGTTTTCCAACCACTCTGACTGGTTGGAATATTTCTCAATCTCAGGCTTAGATTCATGGATGAAAGGGGCAAGTTTAAACTTAATTCTCAATCTTTTTATGACACCCAAGGGATCATATAACCATTTGAACTACTGCTAAACTTTAACTCTTGTAGGTATCTGTCTGCTTCCTTCCATGCATTCCTACTATTACATGCAAAGGGCCCTAGTTGGCCTTTTACCTTGAACTGAGTTTTATTCTTGGCTTAAAGGAATTTTATCTCATCGGAATTCAAAATATGTATGATGTACTCTAATGAAAATATCCTCATTGGGAGGTATTTGGCAAGCTTGTAATGGACTATTTGGCTTCCATACACTCTGATCTCTATGTGATTCTGGTATAAATACTAGTCTCATGTCTTGCTCTGATCAGATAACTATAGAATTTTTTTGATTTCATTACTGATTCTGGGCTGAATTTTGTTGCTGAGAATATTAACCACTGGATATACTAAAGAATCAATAAAGTCTTTGAAACTAAATTCATTGGAATTCTTTCTGATAAAGGATGTCCAAAAGATTATAGTCTGGGGATTACCCTCTGTGTCTAGTTTTTGTAGATTGACTGAAAACCTTTCTGATTGAAAATATATTAACAAATGAAACAATACTGAGGAGTATTTGAAAAATCCTTCTTCTGAAAGTTTGATTAGTTGATCATACATGGTATCTGCTAGGAATTAGGAAATGTTGAAAGTTATAGCTGGAGGTTGACCTGGGAAAACGATAGAGAGGAAACGAAGGATGGATTCATCTACATGTTCATCAATGAAATATCCTAAAATATAGGAAAAAATGGTCACAATCTATTTTTTTTATTTTTGGGAACATGGTACAGAGTATGGTGGGTTATTCTTATGAAATTGAGCTGATTCAGGGAGGAAAGTGAAATATTTGAGACCTTTTAGGGAAATCTAGCTTTAGGTAAAGCTTAGTAAGGGTCTCAATGGAGAAAGGCACTCCCTCTGGTTGTGATTGAATTTGAAGCATTTGATTAATGGATTGAGTAGTGATTTTTGTTAACACTGGAAAATCATACAAGCAGAAGAAGACATTAGTTAATGTCAGGAAAAATGATTTATAGGGCTGAAAGACATTAGAGAATCTGGAAAGTATTTAAAATTCTCTAAGCTCTGAGGAAAAATCAAATTTGAGCAGGTCATAATTTATTTTGCAGGCTTAATCCTTCAAGAAGAGTGCCTTTGCGTGCCTTTTAACCCGAAATGCGCGCAATCCTACAAGTGGTGAAAGTCACTTTTTGAGACCACAAAAAAATCACACTCTAGGACAGCGATTTCTCACTTGAAGCCACCTAAGGACAACCACCAAAGCCTCCTTAGACATCAAGGGATCACACAATGGAAACATCCCCCTCTCTTGGGTCACCATCCACAATGTACCAAGGGAGGGCAGGAGGATTTCAATTCTCCTATATAAGCCCACCAAGAGATGAAGAATGTGAGAGCACATTGTTATGCTGGCCAAAATTGCCCCAAGAAATACCAGTAGTGTTCGATCCAGAGCTTAGATAGAGGGGACTTAATTGTTTTCCATCCAACAAGTTTAGTCCACCATGGTAGAGAGAGGGAGACTTTTCACAGAGGCAAGCTTGGAAGTAAATAAATCGTTGCATCGAGACTTAGAACCCAAGTCTAAGGACCCTTTGGCAAGAGGGTTAAAGTTTCATCCCCATTTCCTACCAGCACTCAATAAGAGGGGTCGAAAGAGCCACTATTTGGATTATTTCAGTTTTTTGACTCTATTTAGAGCTTTTGTTTATTTGTTTTAGTTTTTAGTTTATTTTTAGTTTGAATGTGCATGCTATTTCTCTATCTAGTATGTTTATGTTCTAGCATATTCCACTAACTTGATTGACTCCAGTTCCTTTTATATCTGTGACCAATAATTTAAGAGGGTAAACCACACCCCTTAAATTGGTGTTATTTCGTACATGCGTGCACAAAAAACACTAACACAGGATTGGCGGCTCCACTAATGTTTATTTCCAAGTTTATGTGGTTGTGCCTTTTTTGCAGAGACCTCCATCTGTGTTATGGAGTGGAGATGAATTTCCCCCTTTTTCTCTTGCAGTCCCTAGTTCATCCCAAGTGATAGACTGAAGCAGAACAACTCCAAACATTACTTTTGTAAGAATTTGTGTTCTTTTTACTCCCACAAACACACCCAGGGAACGCATTGAGAGCTAACCTGCACACAAGCATCACACCTGTTGCAACCTTTTGTGCGCAAAAGACAGAATGAGAAATTTCCCCCACATTTCTATCTTTTCCTGCTTGTAAAGTTCTTGGCAACCCATAATACATTTTCCAGCACTATTTGAGGTACCCTGCAGCTTGCTAAAGCTCACTCTTAGTTGCTTTTTGTAGGCTTAGTGTCAGTTTTACTTCCAATTGACTTTTGCAAAGTTCACACATAGTTTAAGTAGGGGGGGAAATTAAATTTCATTCCGAAAAATATTTTATGTTTTGAAAATTTAGGTACTAACACACCTAGATAATTAGCCAAAGTAAGTGGCCCAAGTCCACACATGCTTAGCTAGTTTCTTTTTTCTAGTGTAAAAGTTATTATTTTAGTTCAATTTTTTCACTAGGATTTCGGGACCAGGATCGAATTGTCAATAGAAGAGCAAGTAATATTTGCTGTCTTTGCACCCTTTGGTGATCCTAGGCAAGCATATGAACACTCTCTATTCACAATTAACCATTTCCCTTTAGTTGATCACATAGATTAACTAGGAAAAATAGAAAGCATCCCATATCCACACATGTTTTTCTTTTAAGCAAGTAACAATACAACATAGTTTAATAGGGGATTTTGGAAAGGATCATCGCATATCCACACGTTCAAACTACGTGCTTGTCCAATTTTTTCTCACACGCATCCACACACTAAGTAAAGAAAATAAACCTAAAACTAACTTAACAAAACTCACTAAATTCTTCCCATAGGGTCCACAAAAGAATTTATAGTTTAAGTTAGGATCAAGGGGGTAGGCATCCAATAAGCTGCCTTGATAGTTATTCATCTTGAAACATAGACGTAGACTATTTAGGGAGCTTTAAATCCACCTATCAGCCCATGGAAAAGAAAACCCAAGCACGACAGAGACCCATTTCAGAGGGGGTTAGGCTTAGGTGTAGTGCATGCAGGTAGTAGTCAAGCTACTTGACTTGGCTGATACTCGGTACCATTAAATGAATTACCAAGAAGCCCAAGACTCAAACGCTCACATGGCACAATGGTACTTAGTGGCCAAAACTAGGGAATTATTTCCCTATAGGTGATGGTGCAGGCAAGCACTAGATCCTCTACCCTTACCTTGGTGGAATTTATTCGGCTGACTCGGGGCATCTCCAACTCTTACGGGACATTGTGCCAGCACTCGCAATATATCTTCTCAAGGCCCAGTTACATTTGAGTGTGTGAGGACAAATAGGCCTTCTAGGATTTGAGTATCATATGAAAATGAACAAAACCCACTTTTTTATTGATTGATCACATAGTATTAAATGAAAGGGAAAAATTATTTTATTTTCACTTTGTTTTATGTATGCGATCGGAATTTTTCTTTGATCATATTCTCTATCCTCTCAAATTTTTCAAAATCCAGACCTAGTCGACACCAGAATGGACCCAACATGACCTCATCGATCTAGGTGTATTTTGGACCTCCCACCATTACCGGGAGGGGTTCTAGGTCTTTCACCATTTAGGCATCAAAGACAAAACGTTGTCACCATTATTGGTTCATCCTTTATTGGGGAATCCTTAGTTGGGAATCCTGGTCAGTCTCCTAAAACCACACCACACACCACTCCTCCCACAACCCCTAGAGGGCAGAGGAGTGTGACCCATTCAGGAAGTAAGTCGAATACACAGTAGGGTACGTCATATACTAACCCTATTCCTAACTAGAACTTTGTGTTTTCGCAAGTTGCAATGGCGTCAACCTCCCTGTCACCTTTCTTGGCTTCATTGAATCTACCAGATTTAACGAAGCTAACAAATGACCCCATTGCACACAACCCTACATGGCCCCCCATGCCCACAAAGCTTCCTTCAGATATTCCAAAATTTGAAGGAAAGCAAGCCGACGACCCAGGTAATCATGTCATGACTTTTCACCTGTGGTGCTCATTGAACAATATCATTGATGACACTATTCGATTGAGACTATTTGAATGCACTCTGACGGGAGTAGCCACAAAGTGGTATGTGGAGCAGCCCTCTTCTACACATGGAACATTTAGCGCCCTTGCCACTGCATTCCTAACATATTTTCAGTTACCCATTCACCATGATTCTGAAATGGAATTACTGACACACTTTAGACAAACCTCTACCATCCATATCTCAGACCATATCCATGAATGGAGGCGGTGTCATAGTTTATGTAAAGCTAAAATTGAGGATCGGGTACTCTTAGACCTTTTTCTAAAGACTCTCACTACAGATAATTCAAAGGATGTGGCGCAACAAAGGCCCACATATGAATAGGACGCCATCAACAAAGCCCAACATCTTGAGCTAATTTATATCGAATGCCTCGTGCCTACAAACTTATCAAGAATTTCTAGTTGCGTCAAACTATGCAGACAGTCTCATTGGGTCATTGACCCAAATTTACGTAGGTAGCAATAGTCAAAACCCCAGTTACACATATGATTCTACCTAGAACATACCGAAACCTAGTTTTCAAAGTCATCATATGCCTCAACAAAATTTGACAAATAGGGCACTAGCATATCACCAAGGAAGACCCTATCCTTTGGCTCAGGGTCCCAATATGCAGAGAGAAATACTGATGGAAGAGCTCCCCCCCAACAACCAGGTACAAACTATGCACTGCATTATGCTTAGTCCCTAGCACAAGACCCACCTATGTAGACCAATGCATAGGTGAACTTTGTGCAGCCTTCCGAAAACCAACCACACCAATATAACCATGAGAACTACCTGTTTAGTCAATTTAGTGTCCTAAATTGCCAACATAGATTATCAACCAAGGCTAGTAAACTGATGAAGTGTAATGCACTGTATGTGCCTAAGTATCCCTTTTTCTTACTTTGTTGTTTTTAGTGTTTTATTGATGTTTTGGGGTTTTTATGTTTGATTCTTAGTATGCTACTCTATGCTAAAAAGATGAATTTAAATCTATGTCAAGAGGAAGAAAAGGAAATGTTAATAAATGAATTAAAACATAGTTTATTTGCAAGTTTTGTTCTTAACTAGAAAATGATGAAAACAGAGAGTCCTAATCCATGGATATTACAACTTCTAAATGAACATTAATGAAATGAAAAGTAACTCAAAACACTACAACTTAATCTGATTCATTTAGTTAGAGATTTGTTGGAAGAGCTTATGAAAAAGACTAATTCTAATGCAATGAGGATCTCCTAAAACATAAAAGGAAATGCTGAAACAAATAGTAACTTAGAACATTACAGTGAAATCTCATTCATTTGATAGAGGTTTATTCGAAGAGCTTGAGAAAAATATTACTATAATGTGGTAAGGATCTCCTATGAAATGCTGAAACAACTTATAAAATTACAACTAAATCTCATTCATGAGTTAGAGGTTTATTGGAAGAGATTTTGAAAGAGATTAATCATAATGTGATAAGGATCTTCTATGAAGCAAAACAATCAATAACTCACAATATTACAAGTTAGTCTCATTCATGAATTATAGGTTTATTGGAAAATATTTTGAAAGAGACTAACTATAGTATAATGAGGATATTCTTTTTAACTAAATAACAGAAAATGAAATGCTAATAACTCAGAATATCACAATTGAATCCCATTCGTTTAATAGAGATGTATTGGAAGAGCTTGAGAAAAAGACTAACTGCAATATCATGAGGATCCTTTATCTAAGCAAATGACATGAAACATAATGCTAAAAGCTATGATTTCAAAAAAAAATCTAAGTAAGGAAATATGACAAAACAAAATTGAAAATGACTTATCTAGAAAACATGTAAAAACCTCTCGAATAAATTCTGGGCCCTCTCCTACCAATTCGGTGTAATCCTTAGCTCCTTGAAGATTTAATCAAAACAACATCAAAGAACTAAAATTCTTTATTGATAAACTCACAAATCTACATCCCATTCCATATTAAGTTTTATTACAAGACACTTTATAATCATTTCTCTTGTTCTCCTATTTTTCTACTTCCATGATAGGAGAAAGCTTCCCCTATTTATACAAAAATATGAGAAGTTATCTCATTAATGAGAGTCCATGAATCTCTCCCTCTATCTATAGAGTTACAATCAAAATAGGAAATGATAAGACACATGTCTTTTTAGAGTTTCAATACAAAATAGGAAATGAGACACATATCTTCTTATAGTTTCAATACAAAAAGGAAATGAGACACATATCCTCATGATACCATGATCTTCTCCACTCAAATTCGAATTTGGTTTTGGTAGGCCACATAAAGGTCTTTTAGAAGCTTCCTTTTGACCTACACATGGCAAAAATCTCATCCCACTTGTTAGGTATAAGCATATGCACATTATTTTCTAATTTTTAACCAAAAATTCACTTAAAAATGCTAAGAATTAATAAAGTTTGGAAAAACATAAATGTAACCCAATAGTGGTAATGGTAAGGTAAATGTAATAAAATGGAGGTGGAGTGAAGGTGGTAATATGGAAATATAAGTGAAAATGTAATGGAAGTGAATGACAATTTCAAGGCCCAGCATATTGAAGCTATTGCATGTCCTCATGCAATCTATTACATTAAATCTTTTTTATCCTTAAGCTTCCACTTAAATTTGCGTGATATTATTTGATAACTTCATAATTCTACAAAGTGTTTTACTTGAATTGCAACATGGTTGGTTCTTGTGTTACAACCATATTTTGTTGTTGCATTCAATTTTGTCCTTTGATCTTTGCATAATGATAATTTGATTTTTATTGCAAAGTATATCTTTATTAGATTGCATCATGGTTAGTTCTTATTTGACAACCATGATTGTGTTTGTATCGAATCATCTTTTGAGTACTTTTGAAAAGCCATTGTATGCTCATAATAATAATGTAATAGTTAACATCTTTTGGAAGTATGTGGGTTTCTGAATGTGATATGAACATGACAAAGTATGAATATGAATGGATCTTGAATATGAATGTATCCCCCCCCCCCAACTGATGGTATTGGTAATTTTATGAAATGAGGAAGAGATGTTTTTTTTTCCAAAAAATATCATTCTAGCTTTTCAAGGAATTCTATGGTAAAAAGCTAGAAAATGACATACCTTAAATTACCCTTCGGAAATGGATGAGTTGCATGTGTGTACTAAAGAGTGTGGCTGTTGATGTTGTTCGAATTTGTAAACAAATGAATTTGATATGATTCTTTGTTCTCTTTGTGCTGATGACAAGATTGCGATCTTTATTGCTGCTGATACAAATTGATTCCTACTGCAAACTGCTGAAATGATGTAGTATTCAATCATTACAAAATCTGATGGTACAATTATAGTCATGCGAATAAATGTGTTGATGTCAAGAATGAAGAGAAGTCATTGGATTACTGACCATTGATGAATTTTGTTAACCAATACAAGACAAACTCACCATTAATGTCAATGAGTGCCAAGGTACCTAAGTACATCTTGCAAAGTGCGAATAGATGGGCTGATGTTGAGCCACTTGCAAGATTTGACGATCAAGGGACATTGATGTATTCCCATGATTGTCAGCGAGAGAACGTGTCATTAATTCATACAAGCCTCAAGGTACTATTAAGGACTCTAGTCTTGGAACTAGATAATGTGCTGATGTTGATAGGCCAAGAATTGTTAGAAGGAAGACCTTAAGGAATCCTCCATCAACTAACGCGAACATGAAATAATAATTTTTGAAGGACTATGGATGAAAAATTTTGCAGTGGATCAAGGTTTATTTAACATAATGAAAATGGAAATGAAATGAATCAACTTTGTAGAGGAGCTAAATGGTTTTATTGCTAGGTTTGTGAAAGCATGGAAGGAAAATATAATCACTGGGGAAAAAAATGAGCAGTGAGGGAAAATGAGATGAGGATTTTATTGAATGACTAAGTAGAAATGCAATAGTGAATATAGAAAGAAATGAGGTGAATGTTTTATTGACTAAGGAAGCATGGATGCAATGGAGATACTGGCATCTAAAAGGCTTGCAAGTGTTGGATTTGATTTGCATTAGCATGTGCTCATGCATTGATGTTTCTTTGTTTATTGTTGATCATCTTCTTGTAAAAGAAATTTAGTCTCTGAGAGAGACACTATTCGCTTATAGTCATATGTATTTCCTCTTTGAACCTGCAAAATAAAACTAGTATTTCTTCTGCAATGGAATGTAAGATTATAAAAAGAGAGAGGTGATCAATCTCTTTGGTTATGACATTTACACAAAAAACTAAGAATCGTTACTAATAAAACGAGTTTACGAAGGAAAACCAAAATAATTTATACCTGTTTCGAAATTAGTGCCTCAAGTTACCTGCTGTGTCTTTTCAGAAATTTCTTTAGTCTTTACTATTTCAAAATTTTATGATAGTTTTCTCATTATGTATATCTTGTCGAGATCTTTCCAACGACACTTGAATTGTCAAAATCCAATGTTGGATGAGAAAGTTAGGCAAGTTTAAAATTTAGGTGAAACAATGAAGTTTCTTAGCTACAAAATTGCTTCCTAGCTGCATAATGTGCACAGTTTCTGTAATTAAAAATCCTGAAAAGAAAGTTAATATACATGCCTATGCAAATAATCAGTCTTGACATTTAAATCAATCAATACTTCCTCAAGGAAAATGAACAATACAGTACTTATTTTATTGATGCATTTTTTTTTATGTGTTACATTTTTTTTAAATTTAAATATATATATATTTTATTTTTTTAAAACAAAACAAATAATAAAGAAAATGAATTTGCAAACAAGGCTATGAATCATGGCAATGATGAATGAATATTTTTGTGCAATCGAATCTTATTTTCCTCGCCAGCGCCATAGTGCAGTTCCTTGAAAATACAGAGGATTTTAAAACTTTGCACAAATATTTCATTAAACAGTTGGGCTGTTAGAAGATACAATGGCATAGATACATGGACAAGTTCCTCATTCACGTTACTATTGAGGAAACGTTCTGAAAATGTAGCCATAACTCTTTAAGTGCAGTCACTTCGAAAATGAATTGAGAAAATTATCGTATTTAATCAAATATCCCCAACCCAACAATAAGAGAATTGTAGAGTTCTTTAATTTGTTTTTCTTTTGTGTTGTCATGCTATAATGAAAACTCATGGATTTAATCAAGAGACGGTGGGAGGAAGAAGAAATCAAATTGAACTTTTTGATTTATCAAAATCACGTGAATACTACAACAGAATTTGATTTAAATTCAAATTCCTCATTTTTGCAGTGTGTTGTATTCAAAGCTATTGGTAGATCAATAATTTGATGGGATAAATCCATATTAATTAGTGTTAGCAGATCTATCAACAGGAATTAAATTTAAAATCCCTTTTTTCTTCACGCAGTTTGCAAAACAAAGCTCTGAAGAACCGAACAATTCTCTCTAACGGTTGTGAAATCTAGAAAAATATTTCTGGGTTATAAAACTACCCCCGTTCCCAGAAAAACCTATGTCATGGATTTTTCAAATTCACCTTCATTTTCTCCGAATTCGCGTTTTAAAATCATGTGTCAAATACAGTTGCATTTTTCTGGCAATGAAGAACAATTTATGGTTAATGAAATGAATTGCTCATAGAACATGTTTAGCAATTGCCACATGCATCGAGCATTTGATTTCAATTCAAGACCAACTCAGCTTCTTGAAAAACTGATTTCTCCTATGAATTTGTCAAATGATTCTGCAAATTATATTAACACAATTTCAATTTTGTTAAGGTATTCTCCAGTTTCTCTTGCGGCAGCCTAATGAATTATGAGCCAGAAGGAACTTGTTGCTGAATTTTTATGGTTTATTATTAGGATTTGTTCCCAACATATTTTCATCAGATTTGCAAGAGTGTTGGGCAGCATTGTGGAATCTCCGATCGCAGATTTTGTTTACCAATTACAGAGGTTAGATCTGCAAAACTCAAATTCTTATATGGCATCACACAGCAGTAAATCTCTCATAATCAAAGTTCCGTGAAAAAAATATCCATATCACAATTTAAACTTTACTTCTTTTCAGAATTTGGAGATAAGAGCTTGATGGAATGGATTTACAGGTTGATGTGAATTTGAAGGCCAAAGTCCAAAATTGTTGCGCAATCAAGTTTATTTGTAGGTTGATTGGAAGGTCAAAGCCAAACTAGCACACAAAACATTGATTTAGAGATTGCAAAGCCAATTAAATGTTGTTTTCAGCTTATTTGTTTGGAGTATTAATCTCATTTTATTTTATGCTTTGATTTTTTTTACTTTTTTAACATTCGGCATCATGGTTTTGTTTTTCAATTTTTTTTAATGTTTGGTTTGTTTTTATTATGTTTTGTTTATTTTTATTTTTTTAATAAAATTACATATGTTATATTTTCAAACATTAGAAATATGCATATATATTTTACCAAACAAAATAATTTATTGAAATTTTTTCATTTTTTTTTATTTTAAAGTTTTTTTAAATCAAATGAAATGATGAAAACATTTTTTATTTTTTATTTTTTTTAACAAAAAATTCTTTTTTCTGATCCTCCAGATCACACAAAGTGTAGGAGGAGAGCATACTCGAGAAATTATTAATTTTTTTTTTAGATGTAAGAAATAAGGCTACCTAGTTACACTTCCCCAACAATGGCTCTAAAATGTTTAGTCAATTTAGTATCCTAAATTGCTAACATAAATTATCGATAAGGGCCAGTAAACTGATGAAGTGTAATGCACTGTATGTGCATAACTATCCCTTTTTCTTAACCGCCACAAGGTTAAATCCCTTCAGTCCCGAGGAGGCCCCACCCATTCAAGAAAGGGTCGAAACCATCCCTGCAAAGAAAATTCCCATTGAAAAACTAATGGTTACGGCTAGGAAAACTGAGAAGAGAGGAAAGAAGATGGAGACCCCCACCATACAAAAGGAGTCACTACTTTGCACCATATGTGACATAATAGGCCACTCTACCCATATCTACCCAGAGCTAGACGAATTAAAACCACTCCTCGGCTCTAAGTCAGACATCGTGACGCTGCATTCCCACAAAAAGGAATCTACCACCAGAGGTGAAGGCAAAGCATTATGTACCAATATCGCTTGTGCCATCTGCAGCAGTTATGGGCTCTACACTCATCATTTCCCATAGATCCCGTGATATAGGGCCACCATTCATGCCATCGAGCGATCCTATCAAGAGGTTCCCTCCAACTAGTCTACGGGAGATGAACCTCGTGTCATCATGTACCTATAGGAGGAACGAAGGGCACCAAAAATATCCACAGTAATGCCCCCTCCCGTTATACACTGCACGCTATGCGATGAACTTGGTCACTTCCTCGAAGAATGCGTAGCCTTGGAACTCATACATAGATGGTATCCTATAGAACAGGTTTACCACGTTGGATTGCATGCAACACAATTCACATGTCCTTTGTGCGCAGACAATCACCTTCTGGAAGAATGTCACTATATCCCTCGATTCCGGTTTGCTCTCGCTAGCTTGCACTCAGCCATAGTTCTCCTCTCCCAAGAAGATGACATGGACTCAGAATCCATAAAAATTTCGACAACCCAAAAGTATGTGACGAGCAGATCCATCATGTTCTTGTAAGCTGAAAAACGACCAATCAGAGAACCCCCAGTCACCCCCAACCGCTCTCTACAAAGAATACCAACATGCGCATTATGAAAAATTCCCAATCATGTGGTTTCCACTTTCCCTGATTTAGCAGCGTTGCGATGCTGGTTCCCTTCCAGACCATAAACTGAGCACGATGACACCCCCATATCTAGGCGATTTTTCCTAGTATGTCAAGGAAATCACTATGAACATCACTACACTTATATCCCTCAAGTTCGTCCTACCATCAATATGATTCATACAATAGAGAGGAAACGGGACGATACCCTTAGGTGATTTAGAAATTACATCACCCCTAGACCAACGACCCCACACCCACATGGGCGTGATGGGCAAGCTAGGACAACACACCAACCAAGTGTGACCCAGGCCAAATCTAGGATAACATGTGGACTATGCGGCCTAAGTGAGCACCGAGCCAATCAGTGTAGAGAACTGAAACCCCTCCCAAGCAATTTTTGTACAGTCTCTTCACTCCCTTAGAGACTTATATCTAACCAATAGAAGATCACGCGTACCTATTTCCGGATTTGGTCACACCTTCACCATATTATTAAATGTGAGCATCTCCCCAAGATAAGAGCGGAAAGAGCAGCATTAATTCCACACTCCTCCACTGAGCTAGATGCACCTAAGCCAACAACACGAAAATGGAAACAGAAGATCCCATCTTTTACAACAGATCCTTCCCAAGCATCCACATCATGGATGACAAGTAGTGTTGGTTCCCACATAATCTACTCCGTCAGCACAGTGATACCATGCACCATCTGCAGTGGCCAAAACTGTGAACCAGAGGCATGCCTGCTAATGGAAACATTTAGGCACCTCTGCAATAGGCACAATTTCCCCCCACAGGAGATTGACCATCCTACAGGGGAACCCAATCATGCGCTTACACAAACTCCCATCACGGAGATTCTTCCCCCACCGAATGTCGACAAAAAAATACACCACATATGGTTTATATCATCACATATCAGAAATAGGATTTCAGCAGCCCCCATGTCCCAGGATTTCCACTTTGTTCCTGTCACAAAATTTTAAGCTACCTTGCACTTTTGCATTGATTTCCACAAGATCGCCAATTTGCATGCCGCCATCAAACTCCTTGATGATACCCAACCTCTAGAATAGTGCCTAGTACAACTAGAGCTCTTCAACGAAAGTCGATGATAGTAAGTATAACACAAAGAGGCCCAGAAGAAATAGATAAAAGCATCATTCAACCGCCACATCAACCCTTGCTCATTCATCGAGGGAGAACTAGTCCTCTGCTATGATGTCACAAAAGAAGCCCTAGGGCCAGGAAAGTTCAAAAATTTGTGGAAAGGACCCCACATCATAAAACAACGCCTTTGTCAAGGGGCATACATCTTGACGGAACCAGAAGGGACATGCCTCAGCAACGCCGTCAACGACCTTTACCTAAAGAAGTTCTACCCATAAGGGCCAAGATGGCCCTGCCCTAGAGTGAATGGACACAAACTCAACCACCTTAAAGTTTTGACCAAAATACTTACTACGAAGCACTCTTAAAGTTTCGCCATGGATTAGCAACCAGAACCTTACTTCGGATTTGCTAGTGGAGCATCAAGATGGTCTCAAAATCTAGCAGTAGCTGCTTGGGTCATCTATTACCTTGACCAATCACCACTAAACACAAACGATGTGTGTATCGGTTCAACAACAAATAATCAGGCAGAATATGACGTCGTCATCGGACTTATGTGTGAAGCCCTCCATCAGGGCATATGCCATATGCATGTCTACCTCGATTCCTAGTTAGTAGTGCCATAGTTAAAACCAAACATTTGAGACGAGATATTCACATATATTTAGAAAATATTTGCATGCAAAAAGATTAAGAAAAACATTTGACTATATTATATTTACAGATGTACCAAGGAGTCAAAACCAAACAGCTGATCGCATAGCGAACAATATTCTAAACTAGAATGCATCTCGAATAAACCATCATACATAAAAAATCAAAAAACATAGATATCCATCAATATAACATCATCAATAAACACAAAACAGGGGGCAGAACATGTCGAGCTGCAAAAAATATCTCTCTCTCATCTATATATATATATATATATATATATATATATATATATATATATGTATATATATATATATATATCATGGTGTATATGTCTGAGTAAAAAAATAGTGTCGCTGACCCATCAGGAAGCCCAAAGATACACAAAAGGTCGTAAAAAAAATAGTGGAAGCATCCTCATAATAGGTGATTTCCCCGTGTACAAGTATACTCTAGGGAGGTGCCCCCTCAAGAGGGGCACCTGGACCCACAACTGCTCTCGGTACCACCACTGGAGCTGCCGTCACAACTGAGACTACCACCCGATGTAAAATAGGCCAATAGTCCCTCTCTCAAGCCATCACCGTCTCTAGCTAGACCTGCATGAGATAATCCATAAAACCTTGAGAAGGCATCCGTTGGGTCAAGAGGTCCACTCGACCCCATGCATCCTCTAGAGTTGACAACCGATTAGTCAGATGAGCATTGTGAGCCTCTGTTGCATCAGCATGTGCCACCTCTGCATTAGCATGAACTCGCTTGGTCACAACCTCGGCAGCTACCGAGCTGCTACCCTCCCCTGAAGGCACAACAGCACCACCAGGTCCTCTAGCAGCATCTCATCCCTGCCCACCCCGTGGTCTCCGAAGAGGACTGTGGCCGACCAATTGAGCCACAGGGAAACCTACGTCGCCAACATCTGCAAGAGTAACCAAAACTATGTCAGTGTCACCATCAAAACACATAAGTACATATATACTCAAAGAAATGCAGAAAACATAAAAAATATACCTGTTGGCCCCCAAGCATAACCAGGAGGGAGACCCATCTCTGGATCCCCCCGGAAGTCCATCCCTACATATGGGAATGGCAGAAACATTTAAGGGTTGACCTCAAACCAGGCCTCCATCGTGGCATTCCAGTAACGCCCCACCATGCCCCCACCACCTCACGGCATCACCGGAACCCATCTCCTCATGCGAGGCTCCCGTGGTCCCCCAAGAGGCACCACCACCATTGGCCTCAACAACACGACCCTCTCGTACATAATGCTACATAGAATATTGGCATACACAAACAACTTTGATCCATTACAGACCTTATTGAGTTGCATCACCATCTCGTTGTAGCAAAAATTGGCAAAAGCGAAGAAATGGCCGAACCTCAATCGATGCAAGGCTCCAACCTACGGGCCAAATGCCTAATTTCAAGCTGATGACCCTACAAGTGGTACAATCACTGCCAGAGTACACCGCTCAGCTAGATCTGTCATTGATGAAATCCTGATGCAACCCTCCGTAAGAGGCACCCCACCACAATGACGTCTCAAGAACCTCTCCAAATACACCCTCCCAGAAGGGAGTGGATACCTCAATGCCTCACTATGAGGCAGTAACCCAGTCACAAGGTACACATCTGTCCCAAGACAGATGGCCAGGTTAGTCCCACGCAATAAAAACATGTTGCATGTCCTATGCCAATGCTAGATCAAGTAGTCGGAAGCAATCGATCCTTTGACCGAAGAAGATTGTTCTCCTCGAACTTCAGGAGCCCCCATTGCACCAGATGACGGCACGACCCAGCATTAGTAGCCAATGTTGTTTGCAGCTCAGGCTAATCTTTCTCCCTCCACAACAACCTGTCATGTAAATAGGAACTCATCAGAAACAGGAAAAACATCAAAAATAGGAAAAAATCCAAAGAATTATACCTCGGCCTTTTGCACGCCTATCCCTCAAACATGCATGCTCAAGGTGCGCCTGTATTTGCCACAAGCGCGCCAAAATAGGGGAACAGAGAACTTACAGTGCATGAATCCCCCAGAAATGTGCACACAGGGCGCTCCCTTGCCCTGATCGCCCGCGCAATCTAGGGAAAAAATCACTCAGAATCTGTACAAACTAAGTTTGTACGGATCCCGACACACTTAGATTGAAAAAATTAAAGTGCAAGATGTCATGGAGGTTACCTGGGCATGATATCGTTAATCGTTGGTACTCAAGTTGATCGCGACGACAAGAACTGCTCCACAAAAGCCTCCAACCTCTCAAAAACTCAACAAGTACAAATGAATTTAATTAGGGCCATATTCACCAATAGATCACCCTTTTCAAAAAAATTGGATGACCATAACAAGAGATCAGAGGGTCCATTCTCCGAATCGTAAGCAGCACTGTGATTATCACTCCATAACGTACAGAGGCAACGATGCCACACAAACGCACTCCCAAAAACATGTTCTTTCAGTGTCGACAGGTATGCCCTCCCTTATATTCTTTTTTTTAAAAAGCACATGAATTTCGATAATATTTGATAAAGAATATGATTTCACTTGAGGTATTTTTTTTCGCAGGAAAGCTCGCAAACCATGCACAAATCCGTCAACTGAAAGTTCTAGAGCAGGTATCATTCTACCCCCAGCATGATAGAGTCCCAGAAAACTATTCATATCTTGAGATCATTTATCCATCAGAATTCAACCTTAGGTTCCACATATCCGACCGAGTTTATCATCACCTCACCCTGCACATGATAAACATCCTCGTTGGTCGGTAGAGCATCCCCTCCATGGCGCTCGTCACCCACAGTAGACCATATATCATAGAAAAAGTGACACCATGTCCATACCACTTTAGTCTAGGAAACACCTCATGCCCATCCATCCACCATGCATAAAATAAAGTTTTACCATAAAGAATAAAACCCATTTCCCGAATGATCAAGTTGTACAAGCAGATCAAAAGCAGACTGTCGTGCCTCTCATTTGTCTCACCATACCTCCATCAGCATAATCCCATCTGTAGTATTTTTTCACTCGCTTCATCAACCTCACACATGAGACTAACCAATGGGGCCCCCAACCTTAGAAAAACACCTTCCTCACATCATCAGTGAGCGAACACTTTCATGTTTTGGGGTACCCGTCTCTATGTTTTGTACAAACAAATCCCCATTATTTTATTCTTTTGGTAAGTGTACAAAGACTGAAAACGGTGCACTACGTCCCCCACCCACTCATTTCATCTTTTCTACCATGGAAAAAGTCCCTAAAAATCCTTGGTCGAAGTATCACACCCTCATGTAAAGGCCTCCATGACATTCATAACTAGTTTATACCCACCCTAGAAGTCCTACCGACTCCAGGGATTTCCCCACCAGAAATAGTTATGACTACCGCCAAGCTGCTTATCATACTTCGACCTTGGGCCACTGAATACCCATCATCAGTTTTCAGTCACCCCTCGCCACCATGCCTATGCTAAACCCATCACATCCATGTCCCTGACCCTTCATATCGATGACCTCTCGTTCGGTTGAGGCTTCCTTTTTGTCGACTTCAACACCATTTTCCAAAAAGGAAACAGTACCTTGGATTACCCCTCCCCATACAAGGGACATCCTCAAGTGGGACTATGGGGAACATCATTTCCCATAGATTTCATCGATCCTCTTGACATTCTACTATGACACAAGCTTTCATGTCAAGATGGTATTGTACCTTACAACCATTGCACTTTGATCAAATTCATCGAAGACTCATGCTTTGATAAGCATCTCTTTCAACACTGCTTACATGGGAAGGTCCCAGCCAACACCTATGCGTATAATACACAGTTATATGCCATTCCACGTTTACACATATGGGTACCATATTCCAGCTATCTTCAAAGGAAAAAATCCCCCGAGGGCGTCAAAAGTCATCGTCATCAACCAATATATAATTACCATATTAGTGACACAGACAGAGCATGAATATGCCAACTAGATTTGTCGCCACAACATTATGAGCATGGGACATGCCCGTATCATAGAAAATTTGTATATGTACATTGTATTATATTTTCTTATAGGAGTCCCATAGGACATGGTCATTCTTCGAACTAGTGTAGGGTGTCTCCAATTTTGAGCTTCACGTAGGTCTCTCTCTCTCTCTCTACGCACAGTATACAAAAAATAAAATATAATGTATTTCGGCTATACAGTTCTTCCTAGACCTCACACATTAGGGGGAAACTGTTAACATTGGAAAATCGTACAAGAAAAAGACGACATTAGTAAATGTCAGGTAGAAGGATTTACAGGGCTAAAAGACATTAGAGAATCTGGAAAGTATTTAAAAGTTTCTAAGGTCTGAGGAAAAATAAAATTTGAGCAAGTTGTAAATGCTTTTTTGCACTTAATCCTTCGATAAGAGCGCCTTTGCATGCCTTTTAACCTAAAATTCACACAATCCTGGGAGTGGCAAAACTCACTTTCCAGGACCACAAAAAAACACACTCCAGGACAATGATTTCTCACTTGAAGCTGGCTAAGGACAACCACCAAAGCCTCCTTAGACATCAAGGGAGCACTCAATGGAATATTTGTGGCACATAATGAGATCATCCCCCTCTCTTGGGTCACCATCCACAATGTGCCAAGGGAGGGAAGGAGGATTTGAATTCTCCTATATAAGGCCACCAAGAGATGAATAATGTGAGAGCACATTGTTATGCTCTCCAGAATTGCCCCGAGAAATACTAGCAGTGTGTGATCCGGAGCTGAGATAGAGGGGACTCAATTATTGGCCATCCAACAAGTTCAGTCCACCAGAGTAGAGAGAGGGAGACTTTTCACCGAGGCAAGCTTGGAAGTAAAGAGATCCTTGCATCAGGAATAGAACCCAAGTTCTAAGTGCCCTTTTCCAAGAGGCTTAATGTTTCATCCTCATTTTCTACCAACACTCAATTAGAGGGGTCGAAAGAGCCACCATTCAGATTATTACAATTGTTTGACTCTATTTAGAGCTTTTGTTTATTTCTTTTAGTTTTTAGTTTAGTTTTAGTTTGAATATGCATGTTATTTCTCATCTAGTATGTTTATATGCTAGCATGTTCCACTAACTTGCTTGAATCCCCTTCTTTTTCTACCTGTGACCAATAATTTAAGAGGGTAAACCACACCCCTTAAATTGGTGTGATTTCGTACATGCGTGCACCAAACACAATAACACAATTGTAATCAGGATTTCTTGGTTAGGGGTGACTATGGCTATTTCATTTGGCAAATAGCTGAGTTGGCATAGTCTGATGACTTTGGGGAATTGGTATGTTTGTGGAAATGCGTATTTGGGAAAGTTAGTGTCCCATAGATGAATATCATCTTCCTGATCAGCAAATTTTTCATGGCTCCAACAATGAAGCTCCAAAAGGTTGCTTTCAGTCACAGTGTCATTTATTTTAAAGTCTTTATCAGCAAAAGGAGTGTGGTCGACATCTAATAGGGGTGGTTGCAGAGGGTTTACAGTTTGGACACTTTGGGAAGCCATCAATTTTATTATTTCATTAATTAAATTACTTGAATAATGGTGGTGGGTACTGAGAGTTACCTGGAGTAATGGCGATTTCATCGTGGAAGGGGTCCAAGTAGTAGTCGACCTTCAATTCTAGTTGAAAATGACTTTTGGTATCTTTCGCAAATCAACATGGATAATGAAATAATGGTATTGTGGGGTTATTATATTTTTTTGAAAAATGGGGTTTATTGCATGGTGCGAGGGTTTTATTATTTCAAATACTGGTGGTTTGTCGCATGCCTTGGAAGTGGTTTGGTGGTTTATCGCACAACGAAAGGTAGTTTAGTGGTTTGGGAATGGGGGGGTGCACTAGAATGAGGAAGCACCTCATGGCAAGGGAGTGGGGGAATGAAACCACCCATTTATCACCCCCGTCCTTCTATTTTAAACTTCAAACAATGGGGAGTGTGAAACGGTTTAAAATAAAAAATTGGTCGGGGAATATATATGCGGAGCTGACAAATGAAATAAGGGTTTATAAACTATATTATGCAGGAGGTTATGAACTATATTGGGTGGAAGGGTGGTCCACTTAGTATAACTTATGAGCTCATTTTTATTCTCTAGCTAACCACTGATCTACCAAGATTAAATGGTTTGGTCAGATATTTATTCACTAACTACCATAATATAAAATTTAAATGCATGAATGATCAAGATTAGATTGCATGCTCATCATGAATTGTGGCATTTTGGACAAGCTGCACACAATTTTATTTGCATAAAGTAAACTAAAAGTAGTGGCATTTGAATGTGCAACACTTTCAGAATTTATTTTTTCTTCTTTTTATGGGGTTCATATCTTATATCTTTTTTATCTTTTCTTTCTTTTGGTCCTTTTATTATTCTTTTAGGACATACCCTCTTTTAATTTTTTAATATGGAAAACATTTGCAGAAATGCAAAGGTATGTACACTATTACAAGACTTAACATAGCCAATTCAAAATTATGATCCCTATTATTATAGGACCCTAACAATGACTCCACTCGGGAATGGAATCTCCTTGTAAGATGTCAAGAACTTTCTCATAAGTGGCCTTGGAACTTTGGCTTTGCTTTGCTTGGAACTACATTATATGCTTTCCTTTATTCAACCATATGATGTTATATCTATTAAAGCTTAGGGCCTTCTCTGGCTTCAAATTTTCAAGATAATCATCCACTCCAATCTAAACTTTTCTATGGTATTTACAATGAGTAAGATATAATCGAATGAAATACTGGTTATTTTGGTGATAAATAGTTCTTCGACATTCGACGATTGACTGGTCCACCTGGTAGATCTGTTCCATTTAACTCTTTCAAGATAAATGCAGTGTTGCCTCTGTAACCGTAAACAATGAATGGGCCCTTCGAGAGAAAGTCAAATTTCCCATGTTTTCCTTTGTCTTCCCTTTTAGAATCCCATTTTAGTACTTGATCACCTATGAAGAAATCATGTGCTTTAGTTTTCTTATCAAATATCTTCTTGATTTTGTCTTGAATTACTTGGGCTTTGACATAAACTTCTTCCTTGGTTTGCTACAAATGAATTGTTTGATTTATCCTCCTTTGAATGTCATTGGGTTCTACTTGCAGCTCTTGAATTATTTCATCACTGGAACTCCTAATGAAGATGGAAAATTAACATCCATTCCATATAATAATTTATAGGTAGATGTAACGATAGAATTATTAGTAGTTAGTCTCTCTTCCCATAGGACATTGACCAACCTTTTATTCCAGGTTTTCCTGTTATCCTCTAATAACTTCTTGATAATGTTTACAAGGGTTTTGTTTGAAGATTCTGCTAGTCCATTACCTTGAGGATGATAGGAAATAGATTGGCCTAGGGTGATATGGTATCAGTTACAAAAATTTATCATTTTCTTGGATTTGAAGGCAGTAGCATTATGAGTAATGAGCTTTTGTGGGCATCCAAATCTAAAAAGGATGTTTCTCTCAAGAAATGAAATGATGATAGAGTCTATGGCTTGTCCAGAAGAGACTGCTTCTATCCACTTGGTAAAGTAGTCAGTGGCTGTCAATATCCATTTATGTTGGGCAGAGGATGGTGGGTGAATTTCACCAATGAAGTCTAAACCCCATTGTTCAAATGGAATTTCTACTGAGATAAGTTTGAGGGGTAATGGAAGAGTTTTTTCTTCCCTTCAAACATTTGGCATTTGTGACAGGAGGTCACATGCTTTCTGACATTTGCAAAAAGAGTGGGCCAGTAAAAACCTTCCCTCAAAATTTTGTCAGTAGTTGTTTTCCAATATAGGTGTCCTCCACAATCTCCTGCATGACTTTGTCAGCTTCATCTTTTAATAAAAAATTTAACTGAATGCCACCATGATATTTACAAAATAAAACATTATCTAAGATACAATATTTCATTGCTTTCATTTTCAAGAATCTACTTTTGGTTCTAGATAAACTAGGAGGAGATTGTAAGTTGAGTAAAAAAAGTATAAGGTCTGCATACCAGGGTGAATCTGTGAAAGCTTCACTGATTTGTGGAGTTTCCATCTCTTCCTGATCATCTATGGAAGCAATGAAATTTATTTCTAAGGCTTGAAAGTTCGATTTAGCCATGATTTTGGCCAACCCTTGGCCTTTAATCAATTTTTTAGGCTTAATCTCAATGTGATATCTAGTATTGTGGCAATCCATTTACCTATTTTTCCATCAGGCCCACTACGAGTTAAAATTTCCTTTACAACTGAGTTTGGAACATATGCTATTATGTCAGAGTATAGAATGTATACTCTGAAATCTTTTATGGATTTCACTAAAGTAAGAGCTTTTTTTTCCATGATATTATAATTTAGTGTTGCATCTCTCAAAGTTTTACTGAAGAAAGCAATAGGTTGTTCATGGCCCTCATCATTATTTTGTAACAAGACTGTTGTAATGGTGTGCTCTAAAGAAAATGAAAACATTATAAAATATTTGTTAAAATTAGGGCTTATGAGGACAGTTGTTTTAGTAAGGGCTCCTTTGACTGCTTCAAAAGACTTCTTAGCCTTTACTGTCCATTTAAATGTGTTAGAATTTACCGGAGAAATAATAAATTTACCGAGAGGAACAAAAAACCATAATATAGCTAGAAACAAATCATAAACATAAACCAAGATGTTTATACGGGAAAACCCCCAAATCTGGGGCAAAACCCAACCAATGAAATTTCATTAAGCATTGGCCAAAACCTTGGCCAATCCAGCCAAGTGATCCTTCACCACTCACCTCCAAGCCTACATTACAATGAAGTATTCCAAACCTTTTATAGGCTCCATTACATGCAATACCATGGGCTAAAAACCATGGGTGCACAATACCATGTGCCCCAAAACCACTACTATTTACCCTAGTCAACATTGACTGTATCCCGAGTCAATTTTACCTAACAATTCCCCCCTTAAACTTGACTTGGGGATTCTTGACTAAATCTAGCCAAAATTGCTAAGTGAGACAACCCTTCTCACTCTAGCTCTTCCCCCCCTCAATTTTTTTTTTTTTTTACCAAGATAATTGTTAACTTGAAATCCCCCTATCACCTAGATCTAACCCAGACTTTACCAGTGATTACCCAGGGGTACGCATGCCATACCAGGTCTTACAGTAGTATGCCCATTTACATGTAATAAATTAACTCCATTATAATAATAATATTTTTTTTTTGTTTCATTGTTACTATCTTTGTACATTTGAAATCAATGTCCTTATAAAAAGAACTCATTTATCGGATTACATGGGTCACCAGCCTCTATAACCGCCAGTCCTCTAGGAGTTCTCTTCAGATACATGGTTCATCAATTAATTAATCCACGTGCACATATCCTCTCTCATTTTGACAGACCTTGCTCTCCTAGCGCAACGAAATTCAATGGCTCTGATACCATTTGTTAGAAAATTAAATATTACAGAGCAATGCAACACATAAAATATGCAGAAAATACAAATATACGTGGTTCACTCAGTTTGGGCTATGTCCACCCCGAACATCCAGTCCTTCCTTTCTATTATCCAGCAAAATGAAGAGACAAAACCTACAGCAGATCCGCTGTAATATCCTCTATTCTCTCTCACTGTCTCCCTATCTATTTCCCGCTCAGAGAATACACATACATTACATATCCGCAATACAATACCCTCATAAAAGCAAGGGGTTTCCTTCTAGGGTAGAAAACCCTGAACTAAACATAACTTCTACCGTCAGATAATCCGCCTAATGAACGGTCCAAATTGACTAGAAATTACTATACTTTTACAAGGCAATTTTACATCTATTGTTGGCTTCGGGGGCGCTACCCTCGAAACCCCCGCCAGGGGACCACTGGCCCCCGAACCCCGCGAGGGGGACAAGTCCCCCTCGCACCCCCCCTCATGCAAGGGTGTACAATTTTCCTGGGGTATACATCCATCTAAAACAAGGATCTCTGAATCAGGAATAAAATCAGGCTCCACACCCAAAAAAGTGTTGAATCCTTTTTTAACATGTTATTTAAATCTATAATTAATTTTGTTCAGTTAGCGATGAATCTTCTAAGAAAATGTATTTTTCCTATAAATTCCTGTAATTCCCTCATGTTCCTAGGATGATTGATATTTGAGATTTCTTCTATTCTAGCTGGATCAATTCTAATGTCCTCTTTTGAAATGATGTGTCCCAAAAATTTTCCTTCTTCTAATCCAAAAAGTGCCTTTTTAGGATTTAAGGATATATCAAACTTTCTGCATTTTATGAATACTCTTCTTAGATGATCTAGATGTTCATTATCTGACTTGGAAAACACTTGATATCATCCAGGTAAATTACTAAAAATTCATGGATATCCTTTGCAAAGGCTATGTCCATGGCTCTTTGGAATTTTTCTCCAACATTCATTAGTACAAAGGGCATTTTCAAGTACATGAAAGTTCCCCACGGAGTAGTGAATGCAGTCTTAGCTTGATCTTCAAGTTGGACTAGGATTTGGTTGTATCCATCAAATAAATCAAGTAATGAAATTCTAGATGACCCTACTACCCTCTCTAGAACGTGGTCCATTTTAGGGAAGGGATAGTTATCCTTCAGTGATACTTTGTTCAAGTTTCTGAAATCAACACAGAGTCTGATTTCTTCTGTTTTATTTCTAGTGGCGACTAATTTAGAGACCTAATCAGAATATCTAATGGGTGTTATGATTTTAGCGTCATACATACTTTTAAATTATTTCTCTATTAATGGAATAAGAACAGGGTTAATCCTTCTTAGCTTTTGTTTAAATTTCTTCTGATTTTCTTTAATTGGCATTTTATGCTGGATAATTCTGGTATCATAAGACTTGAGTTCTTCATAATTCCTGGAAAACATGTCTTGGAACTCTTTAAAGAAGCTAATGTAGTTCAAATTTTGAGCTGGAGGTAATACCTTAGATATCTTGATAAGCTTGCGATTTTCCTTTGTTCCTATGTTGCATTCCTCTATATAATTACATTAGAGGCTAGATTTTAGGTTTTCTAGCTACATCATTGGAGTCAAAGACGTCTTCTAATGTTATGAAACCAGCTCCAAAAATATAAGAGAAGAGAGATCAATGCCTTAGAAATCAACTACTTCAAGGGGGAAACCTCCAATACATTACATAAATTAACAATTCTTGGATGATACAAATGACAAAACCTACTTCTATATATATGGGTCCATGGGATCACAATATAATCCTAGCCAGCCTAACAATAATAATGTAAGGGAACAATAATAGCGATATCTGGGCTACAGGGGCACAATAATAACAATAAGGGGGCTACACTAATAAAAATAAGGGACTACACTAGTAATATGGGGACCTAACATGCCTCTCTCCTTCAAAAAAGTGTTTTCCTCAATGCTTGAGTAGCTTTGGATGCTTCTGTATAAAATTCTGATCCTCCCATGTAGAATCTTCAGTGCATAAGTTCTTCCACTTGATGAGATACTCTGAAATGATTGATTTCGTTGCTGTCGAGTTCTTGTTTCCATGATTGTTTCAGGTTCCAGTATGATTTTTCCTTCCTCATCAAGTTATGGATATATTGTTTGAACTGGAATTTTGTCACCTATAAGTTTCTTTAGGCATGAAACATGGAAAACTTGATGCACTCGCGAAGAAGAAGGAAGCTCCAATTTGTATGCCATAGTACCAATATTTTGCAACACCTTGTAAGGACCATAGTATTTTGGTGATAATTTATTATCCTTCTTAGCTTGCTTGAGGGACATTTTTTTGTATGGTTGTAGTCATAAAAATACCTAGTCTCCTACATCAAAAATTTTCTCACTGCAATGTTGATCTGCCTATTGTTTCATTCGATTTTGTGCCAAATTGAGGTTATCCTTTAAGAGTTGCAGAACTTGCTATTGATGCCTGATGTGATATTCCACTGCTTTCACCTTAGAATTTTCTCTTCAAGATGATGTGATCGATGGTGGATGATATCCATAAAGTGCCATAAATGGGGTCATTTTTTTTGCAGTATGGAAGGAAGTGTTATACCACCATTCCGCCAGAGGTAATCACTTGACCCATTATGTTTTTTTATCATATACAAAACAACAAATATATCCTTCCAAACATTTTTTCACTATCTCAGTTTTAACATTAGATTGAGGATGACAAGATGAACTATGA
The DNA here is from genome assembly GCA_034641835.2 of Pinus albicaulis. Lineage (NCBI taxonomy): Eukaryota > Viridiplantae > Streptophyta > Pinopsida > Pinales > Pinaceae > Pinus > Pinus albicaulis. The sequence goes on from CM076570.1 coordinate 1,406,697,193, forward strand.
GCTAGTTGAGTACCCAAACAAGAAAATAATTCAGTCCAAAAATTTCCAATAAAAATGGGATCTTTGTCGCTTACCATAATCTTTGGGTTTCCATGTAGATTTTGAAATGTTTCCATAAATGCAGTAGCAATTATACATGCTTTAAATAAATGAGATAATGCACAAAAGTGGGCATACTTGGTAAGTCTATCAACTACCACCATTATGACACTCTTTCCTTCGGACCTAGGTAAACCTATGATAAAGTCCATTGAAATATCCTCCCAACATTGACTTGGAATGGATAAAGTCTGTAGAAGACCTGAGGTCATAATTGTCTCAACTTTATTTTTCTGGGAAAGCAAACATTCTGCCACAAACTTTTGAATATCAGATTTAAGGCCATCCCAAAAATATTCTTTCTTCACCCTGTGGTAAGTTTTTAAAAATCCTAAGTGTCCTCCTAAAAGAGAAGTGTGCAATTCCAAAAGAATATTATGTTTTATTTGGGAATTCTTACAAAGATATAAGCGATATTTGTACCATAAGGAATCATTTTTCCAACTAAATGTATCAGATGTACTGGGATCTTGCTTCAACTTTTGAATGAGTGTCCACACTTCTTCATCCTCCTTCCATTCATCTCTTGCTTCGGTTATCCAATCTGGTTGGATAATAGAAATTTCACAAAGCAATACTTCCACCTCTCCATCCTTTCTTGAGAGGGCATCTGCAACAACATTTAGCTTCCATTTTTTGTAGATGATTTCAAAGTCATAACCCAACATCTTGTGACCCATTTTTGCTACTCTTCTGAAGATATTATTTGTTCCAATTTTTTTTTAGGAATATCATGATCATTTTTTACCTTCAAGTGCCTTCCCATTAGGTAAGGTCGCCATTTCTTTAGTGCATGTAGTATTTCCAACATTTCCTTCTCATAAATATCTTTTTGTAAATACTTTCCTTTTATTGGAGAACTTTAAAATGCAATGGGTCTTCCTTCTTGCATTAACAAAGCACCAATTCCATTTCCTGAGGCATCACATTCCACAATAAAGGTTTTTGTGAAGTTTGGCATAGCTAAGACCGGTGCTAGGCACATTGCCTCTTTAAGATGTTCAAAGGCCTTAGTTTCTTTAGGAGTCCAGGAAAATTCATCTTTCTTCAATAATGTTGTTAGAGGTGCTGCTATTCTCCCATAATTCTTAACAAACTTGTGATAATACCTTGTTAAGTCGAGAAATCCTCGCAACTGCTTTATGGTTGTGGGGAATTTCCATTCCTTAATGGATTTAATTTTATTAGGGTCTACCTTAACAACCTTGTGAGATACAATATGACCCAGATATTCCACCTCTTGTACTACAAAGAAACATTTGGATGTTTTTGCATATAATTTTTTCTCCTCCAATAGTTTCAGTACCCTGTCAACATGTTGAACATTATCCTTATAAGACCTACTCTAGATTAGTATGTCATCAAAAAATACTAGCACAAATTTTCTAAGGAAGGGTTTGAAAATGGAATTCATCAACCCTTGAAATGTAGAAGGTGCATTGGTAAGGCCAAAAGGCATGACCAAAAATTCATAATGACCCTCATGAGTTCGAAATGGTATTTTCGGAATATCTTCAGTCTTCATTCTAATTTGATCATATCCTAAACGAAGATCCAACTTGGTAAAATAAATAGTGCCATGTAATTCATCCAATAATTCATCAATCACATGAATGGGAAATTTATCTTTAATAGTTAGCTTATTGAGCTCCCTATAATCTAGACACATGCTCCATGATCCATCCTTCTTGTGCACCAATACTACTAGAGCAGAGATAGAACTTTGACTATATTGAATTATACCAGCTTCTAACATTTATGCAATCATGCGTTCAATTTTTCCCTTTTGGACATAAGGGTATATGTAAGGCCTGATGTTTGGAGGAAAACTTCCTGGAATCAAAGGAATAGCATGATCATGATCACAAATATGTGGGAGTCCTTTTGGAGTATCAAACACCTTGGAATGATTGTCCAAGACTTTTTCGAGATTTGGAGGAATAGATGATTTTGATGCTGGAACTTTTAGTGAGCATAATTGTGAAATTAATCCTCATTGTTCTTTATTCAGAAGATTTGTCATGAAATTAGAGCTTATTATCTTTCTTGGCTTCCTTGTGATACCCTATAATTCGATTTCCTTTCCTTCCGAAAAAAATTTCAAGAAAACTTCTTGAAAATTAAAAGCTACCATCTCCAAATATTGTAACAATTGTACTCTTAGTACAACATTAGCAGCACCTCCCATTGGAATGGAAAGAATTGGACTATCAATACATATTCCCCCTATTGGGTATGTGTTATATTCTTTCCATGACTAAGGACACGCGGGGGGGCGATAGCCCCCCCTTTGCGCTGGGCGCAATGGGGGGGTCACAGGGGGGGCAGTAGCCCCCCCTGTCGGGGTCTGGGGTAGTGCCGCAGCGAAAATTTTTGGTCCTTAATTTCCGGTGGGTAGTCCGTGTCCATGGTTTTGTGCATGGTTTTGCACATGGTATTGGGGTACGATGGTTTTCGGCCCCTAGTATTTTTGTAGATCCGGTCAAGGGAACTACGGTTATGTTCTAATCCAGGGTTTATGGATTGGGGTTTATGTATGCTTCGGCATGTATATATACGTGTTGTAACACTAAAAGGAATATAATGAAAAATCAAGCTGGTCGTCCCGATTTGGGATCCAGGGGAAAATATCTGTGTTTATCTGTTTTATGTTTTATGCTCTCGCTATTGTTTATTTTATGTTATAAGATTCGTGTGTAGATAATTTTTGTTCAGGGTTAAAACCTACATTTGGTATCAAAGTTGTTTCGGCTTCAAGGGGACGCCTTTGCTGCTGAGGGTTTTTAGTTCGGGCCTGAGGTAGACCCTGTTCAGTGGGAGATCTGCGGGATCGATTCTTGCGGTCCATGGTTTTGTGCATGGTTTTGCACATGGTATTGGGGTACGATGGTTTTCGGCCCCTAGTATTTTTGTAGATCCGGTCAAGGGAACTACGGTTATGTTCTAATCCAGGGTTAATGGATTGGGGTTTATGTATGCTTCGGCATGTATATATATGTGTTGTAACACTAAAGGAATATAATGAAAAATCAAGCTGGTCGTCCCAATTTGGGATCCAGGGGAAAATCTCTGTGTTTATCTGTTTTATGTTTTATGCTCTCGCTATTGTTTATTTTCTGTTATAAGATTCGTGTGTAGATAATTTCTGTTCAGGGTTAAAACCTACATTTGGTATCAAAGTTGTTTCGGCTTCAAGGGGACGCCTTTGCTGCTGAGGGTTTTTTAGTTTGGGCCTGAGGTAGACCCTGTTCAGTGGGAGATCTGCGGGATCAATTCTTGTGGTGAGAGAAGATGGCGAGCGGCGGAAATATAGAGATCGAGAAATTTAATGGTCATATTTTTGAGTTGTGGAAGCTCAAGATGGAGGATCTGCTGGTGGATAAAGATTAGTGGATCGCGGTAGTATGGTTGTGTGTCTCAGATTCAGTATTGTTGAATGTATCTGGGGAAGCTATGGTGAACACCTTGTGGGAAAAGCTAGGGTCTTTGTACCAATATAAGTCTCTGGTGAATAAGTTGTTCCTGTAGAAAAAACTGTATAACCTGAGGATGAAGGATGGAGATTCGGTGACAGAGCATCTGAACGCCTTCAATATTGTGGTAAGTCAGTTGTCATCTGTTGATATTAAAATCTCAGATGAAGATAAGTGCATCAGTTTGTTGTGCTCTCTACTAGACTCGTGGGACAGTCTGGTTATTGCAATAGGTAGCAATACAACTACCTTGAATTTTGATGACATTGTCTCAGCCTTGCTGTCGGAGGAAATGAGACAGAGAAATATGGAGGGTCATAATGGAGATGCCTTATCTGTATGAGGAAGGTCCCAGAACAGAAACAAGAATAAGGTTTTGAGTGGGAGATCCAAATCTAGAGGGAGATCTAAATCTCCTAGAAAGTTTGTAAAGGTGTGCTGGAAATGCGGAAAGGAAGGACACTACAAAAATGAATGCAGATCTAAAGCTTCTGAGAAAGGGAAGGGATCTGATGAAGCTCCTTCTGCAGAGGCAAAAACCACCTCGGATGAAGGTGGGGATGTGTATTTGGCTTCTTCTTCAAATACACATGTAGATCATGAGTCATGGTTGATTGACTCAGGTGCATCCTTTCACTTCACTCCCCATAGGGAGTGGTTCTGCGAGTATGAGAAATATGATGGTGGTGATGTCTTCCCAGGGGATGATAGGAAGGCCAGAATCGTCGGACGTGGAAAGGTCAAGTTGAAGCTGCAAGGTGGAAGGATTAGAACACTTCTTGGTGTTCTGCATATTCCTGCATTGGCCAGAAATCTGATTTCTGTAAGCAAGATGGATGATGTGGGTGTAAAAATAGTGTTCGAGAAAGATGTCTGCAAGATGGTTCGGGGAGCACTGGTATTAATGCGGGGAGTTCAGATTGGAACTCTGTACAAGCTACAAGGTAGCACTGTTATTGATGGGTGTAACAATTCTGTGGTTCCTGAAAGTGGGACGGAAAGTCTAGCTGTCTCTGGAGAAAAGACCATGCTATGGCATCAAAGGCTTGAACATATTGGAGAGAAGGGCCTTCGGATACTGCATAGAGATGGTATGGTAGAAGGTATGTCTAATTGTTCTCTGGATTTCGATTTCTGTGAACATTGTGTATATGGGAGGCAGAATCGGGTGAGTTTTCCTTCTGGTGCTAAGAGGGCAAACAAGATATTAGAACTTGTGCATAGTGATGTGTTTGGACCTGTGTCAGTTCCATCACTAGGAAAGTCTGTGTACTATGTTTCATTCATAGATGACTTCTCAAGGAATACATGGATATATTTCTTGAGGAAGAAATATGAAGTCTTTGACAAATTTAAAGAATTTAAGGCTCTGGTGGAAAACCAGACAGAGAAGAAGATAAAGGTGTTGAGGACATATAATGGTGGGGAGTTCTGCAAGAAGGAATTTGAAGAGTTCTGTAAGAAGTGTGGTATAGCATGACAAAAGACTACTCCATACACACCGCAGCAAAATGGAGTTGCAAAAAGAATGAACAGAACACTAATGGAAAAGGCAAGAAGCATGCTCAGTGGTACCGGGTTAGGACAAGAATTCTGGGCAGAGGCAGTGGAGACTGCATGCTATCTGGTTAACAGATCACCTTCATCAGTGTTGGAGGATAAGACCCCACATGAGGTATGGGCTGGTAAGAAACCTTCTCTTTCACATCTAAGGGTATTTGGATGTGATGCGTATGTACATGTTCCAAAGGAGAAAAGGACCAAGTTGGATAATAAATCTGAAAGGTGCATCTTTATTGGGTATAAGGATGGTTTAAAGGGTTACAAGCTTTGGAACCCAGAAACAAGGAAGGTTGTGTACAGTAGAGATGTGGTGTTTAGAGAAGTGAAAGATGTTGTTAAACATGAAGTCCTACCAAAGGAACCTGAGAAGATAGAGTTTGAGCTAAAGGAGGATGAATCAGACTCTACAACAGAAGAAGACTCAGAAAATGAAGAGCCACAAACTCCAGCTTTGAGAAGATCAGTTCGGGAAAGAAGGCAACCAGAAAGGTATAGTCCATCTGCTTTCTGTTCAGGTTTTGCCTTAACTATAACTGATGATGAACCCAGAACTGTCAGGGAGGCAGTAGATTCAGAGGATGGAAAACTCTGGAAGGAGGTCATGGTTGATGAAATGGCATCCTTGCACAAAAACGATGCATGGGATCTGGTGGAGTTGCTGGCTGGAAGGAAGCCCATTGGGAGAAAATGGGTGTTTAAGAAGAAGATGAATGTAGAAGGCAAGGTGGAGAAATACAAAGCTCGATTGGTAGCGAAAGGTTATTCCCAGGTGCCGGGAATTGATTTTGGTGATATTTTTTCTCCTGTTGCCAAGGTTACTTCTATTAGATTACTTTTATCTGTTGCTGCTGCATTTGATTTTGAGATAGAAAAGATGGATGTGAAGACAACTTTTCTTCACGGGGATCTAGAAGAGGAGATCTACATGAAGCAACCTGAAGGCTTTATTGTGAAGGGTAAGAAAGAATTGGTATGCAGGTTGAAGAAGTCTCTGTATGGGTTAAAACAGTCACCAAGGATGTGGTATCAGAAATTTGATACCTATATATGGGGACTTGGCTTCACCAGAAGCAAGGAAGATCATTGTGTTTATTTTAAATTAATTGGTGATCGTGTTATATATCTAGTCTTGTATGTGGATGATATGTTGTTGATTGGAAATGACAAAGAAATTATCCAAGATTTGAAGACCCAACTGTTCTCCAAATTCGACATGAAGGATCTGGGTGCTGCAAACTATATTTTGGGCATGAAAATTAAGAGAGATCGGGCAAAGAGGAAGCTCTGGTTAAACCAGAGGAAGTATGTCGAGACTATATTGCAGAGGTTCAATATGCAGGATAGTAAACCGGTGAATGTTCCTATTCCTATAGGTGTAAAGCTGTCTGCTGAACAGTGTCCCAAGACACAAGAAGAAGAGGAGGATATGTCCCGTGTTCCATATGCAAGTGCAGTGGGTAGTCTGATGTATGCAATGGTCTTTACTAGACCAGACATTGCACATGCAGTGGGAGTATTGAGCAGGTTTATGTCAAACCCAGGGAAGGAGCATTGGACAGCAGTGAAGCGGGTTTTCAGATATTTGCGTGGCACTAGTGATTATGGCTTGTGCTACCAGGGAAGACCAGGATTGGAAAGAGTGTTGGACATTCATGGTTTTTTTGATGCAGATTGGGCTGGAGATCTGGACCAAAGAAGATCTACAAGTGGGTATGTGTTTATCCTATTTGGAGGTGCAGTCAGTTGGATGAGTAAAAGACAGTCTGTAGTGGCACTTTCAACTACAGAGGCAGAATACATAGCAGCCACTCATGCAATCAAGGAAGCAGTTTGGTTGCAGAGATTGTGTTCAAGTATGGGGTTGGTACAAAAAGCTATAAGGATAGACTGTGATAGCCAAAGTGCAATTTTCTTGGCTAAGAACCCTGCTTATCATTCAAAGGCAAAGCACATTGATGTTCAATATCACTTTGTTAGAGATATGGTTGAGGCTAAAAGGGTGTTGCTGGTAAAGGTGGACACTTTGAAGAATGTTGCAAATGCATTGACAAAGTCTATGAGCACTCATAAGTTCTCTTGGTGTAGAGAAACAATGGGTGTTGAAGAATTGGGCCAATGACTAAGCCCTCCTGTGGCCCCCCGTGGAAAGAAAACAACAAGTGGGAGAATTTTGGGTATGTGTTATATTCTTTCCAAGACTGTATGTGAAGTTTGCAGAGGGGCGATAACCCCACTGCTCAGAATGAGGAATGGCCTTGGCATTAGTCCTTAATTTCCGGCGGGTAGTCCGCGTCCATGGTTTTGTGCATGGTTTTGCACATGGTATTGGGGTACGTGGGTTTCGGCCCTGGTATTTTTGTAGATCCGGTCAGGGAACTGGTTATGTTCTAATCAGGAGTTTAGCAGTTGGGAGTTTTGCCATAGCCGGCATGTATATATATATGTGTTGTAACACTAAAAAGGAATATAATGAAAAATCAGGCTTGGTCGTCCGATTTGGGATCTGGGGAAAAATCTTTCGTGTTTATACGTTTTATGTTTTGTGCTCTCGTTATTGTTTATTTTCTGTTATAAGATTCGTGGGTAGATAATTTCTGTTCAGGGTTAAAACCTACACCCCCATGGTTAGCATGATATTATGGCATTTTCCAGAGCAATTTATAGTTTCTCCATTTGCAACCATGACTTGACATTCTGGTGCTAGGTATAGGAAACAATTCAATTCCTTGGCTACCTTACAATGAATAAAATTATGGGTGCTACCTGAATCAATCAACACTATTACGTTTTTCTTCCTGACATGTCCTTCTATCTTGAGAGTTCGAGGAGTGGTAATTACTGCCAATGCATTACATGATATGGTCAGACTCATTTCTTCTTCTTCTAGGGTTGGTTCCTGGTGTATATCCTCTTCTTTTGAAGTTTCTTGTTGATTTTCTTCCTCCTCTTCACAATCTATGTAAAATAATTTGTTCTCAGCACACTTATGACGTTTAGTGTATTTTCTATCACAACTGTAGCAAAGCCCTTTTTCTCATTTTTCTTCCAATTTTTGTGGTGTCAACCTTGTAGGTTGTGGAAGTCTAGGAGTAGCAATACTTCCATCTTTATAGATGTGAGTGGTAGGCTTCCTTGTCACCATAATTTTACATTCAATTTTTCTTGCCAACCTGAATGCCTTCTCCAATGAATCAGGTTCGCAAAATTGAACTTCATGTTGGATGTTATCCTTTAAAGTCCCTATGAAGACGTCAATTGTATGTTCCTCTAGAATATCAGTTATCCTTATATTCAATTTTTGGAAGTCCTCAATGTGCTCCACCACTGAACCCTTTTGTTTGAGATTTATCAATTGGCTAAAGAAGGTATTACTCTTTGTATCCTCATAATGTGCTATCATTTCCTCCATAAAAATTGACCAAGTGACAATTTTTCTATGGGAGAAAAGCCATCGATACCATAAAAATGTAGTTTGTTCTAAATGTAAAGTTGCAATGCGTACCTTTTGTGTGTTTTTCACATTATTGAGATCAAAATATTGCTCCATCTGTATTATCCATATTACGGGATCCTTGCCATCAAAATTCTTTATATCCATATTTGGAATATGGTGGTTCCTCCATCCAACATTAGAGTTTATGAAATCATAATTAACATTTATTTTGTTCTCATCATGACTTTCCTCTACTATCTTTTCGACATTAGGAAACATTTCTTGTATCAACTTTTCCAAACCTTCCATGTGTTCATTTAGATCATTCTTCATGTTTTCCATGTTGTCTTTCATGCCATCCATCTTATATTCCATGCCATCCATCTTAGCTTCCACGCCTTTCTTCAAAGCTTCCATTTCATGTCTTGTTGCTCTTTGCGAGAGTGAAATGTGGTGCACTTGCTATTGTAATTTTGATATGTCATGTTGCAATAATTCCTCTTCATGAGTCATAGTAGAGCCTTCTAAAGGCTTAATAGGTGTTGAATTATTTTTAGAAGGAATTTTATAACTGAATATCGCTATCTATTCTACAATATGCCCTTGCAATCTGTTAGGGTCCTATAATAATAGGATTCATAATTTTTGAATCGACTATAATAGTCTTGTAAATATGTACATACCTTGATTTCTACAAGTTGTTTTCCCATATTTTGAAAAAATGAAAAATAATAAAAAATGAAAAGAGGGTAAAAAGTCCTAAAAATAAATATCAAAGGACTTAGAAAAGAATAGAACCCAAAAACAAAAAGAGATAAAAATAGATCATGAAAGTGTTGCAAGTTTAAATGCCACTATTTCAGTTTACTTTTGCAAATAATATTGTGTGCTGCTTGTCCTAAATGCGATCCATAAGGGTAATATAGCTTAAACTTGACCTCTCATGCTTTAAATTTCATGTTTTAGATAGAGAATAAAGATGTGTCAAACAATATAAACTTGAAAAATCAGTAGTTAAGATAGAGAATAAATGAGGAGCTCAACAGTTTAATCTGAGCCCTCGGATGAAATAAGATTAGACTTAGATAGTTTTTATGCTTTGAAACAAAATGGATTTAGGGTTGCAAGCTTAAATGTACCCATGAAAATGAAGTAAAAAATGTTAGAAATAAAGATGGGTAGGTAGAAAAAAATTGTGTAATCATGTAATAAAGAATCATCGGGAAAAAATCACTAATTTCCTCTCCCCCCACAATTATTCAATATCTTAAACTATCAGTTAGAAAGGCTCAGAGCATTTCTCTGACTTATGTTGGGACCGGACCCAAGGCTCGATGGCTAATTGGTTAAAAATATTGGATTCCTACACAAAACCCACATTCATCAGCATTTATCCTTCATTCATAATCATAATCAATTTTTCCTAAGTAAAAAAATTATGTTTACTTAGTAAAAGTGAAACCCTAAATAACTAATTTCATTCACATTCAAAAATCATTCATAAACCCTCAAAATGCATTTATCCTAAGTTAAAGTGTGAAGTAATACAACAAACAAAAACTATGTTATTTACACTTTTCTTAGAGTTAAACATGTGTTTTTATTCATACATTATCCCTTTACCTTCATATTAATTTCTAATTTAGTTATTAAAACCCTAAAACTATTCCCTCCCATATAGTATTAAACCCTTATATTTTAAATAACCCACAAACCCTCTATTTTACATTTAAACCAATGTTCAAATACCCCATGTGCGAAATATTAAATTCCGCCCTATCCCATTCGTTTAACATATCTAAAACTAAATACCCCGCTTCTATAGTTATTAAACAACTGTCAAATGTTTAAAGACTATATAATAAAGCCCACATATGGTTGAAACATTGTGTAATGTTTTAATTGAAATATATAAACCTTATACCCACCGCATATTTTAAACCTAAGGTTTTAAATTTATTAAATGCATATTCATAAAGTTTAAAACCTATCCCCGTCGTGTTAATACACCCTGGCCCCACTCCCAAATCCTGATGCAGATCTCAAATTTAATCTTAACCATTCGCATGAATCCTTCAAGATCTAATGGTAGAGAATCCATATCGCATTTTAAGTTGCGCCCTATTAACATTTCCATTTCCACGCGAAATAGGTGGTATTTGAATTTCTCCCTCCTCCATGTGTTTCCTCCTTACAGGATCACATTCATTTCCTCCAAAACAACTTACCACCTAAAATTAACATAGTAGCCACCCGTGGTTTCTTCCCTTTGAAGCCTGAAAACCGCTTGTTTGTCTGACATTGACCGCCATTTATATTAGGCCTAATTTAACCCTAATTTTCCCAATAAACCCTGAAATCACACCATTTTATCCCTTTTTCTGCACTATCAACTATATTTTCTATTCCGACTTAGAGAAAAAAGCCATTGCACAATTTTAATGCCCAAACTCAATTAAAATCCTACATATAACTGTTGGAGATTGCTGAGAAGTCCCAAATTGCTTCAGAAACCAGAAAAAATACCAAGAAACTATCAAATGCCTCAGAGATATTTTCAAATACCCATACCTGCATAAAATAGGTATTTTCTGAGAAAAAAAAGCCTGTATCATTCTTGTAGAAATTTGAACAATTTGCTGAATTATTCTCCGAGATTATCCTGATTATACACTATTTAAGCTTCATGCATAATACATAACCTCTTCTACAATTGATCATCAATATGCGGAAATAGAAACAGTCGCATGCACTCATAAAAACATAAATCAAGCACACATTGAACACAGTATGTACTGGGGAAAGCAATAGCTGAAAACCCCCAACTATCTGTATAATATAATGATAGATAACATGTAACAATACATAGCACAAAGCTCTCACAGCTCTCAGCACTATCTCACATGCTACACACAAACTAGCACGGAAGCTGAACAAGTCACAGCTTCAAATCTCCTCCACTAGTCTACCTGCCTCTACTGCGCAGTCAAAGATGAATAATGGTGAGATCCAAGTTTAAATCCACCTGGATTCAACTGTGCAATCCTCATTGGAAATCTCAATCCATGTGTGTGAAAATCTCATGCACAACTATGGTCACACTGATAGTCACACTAACCCTTTCACCCACCTCTAACACTGGTCTCCATTGAACTGTCCATGCATTGCAGTTAACTGATGTGTTCTTTAGTTGAATTATGAGTTAATAATTAGTGAATTCATTAATAATTAATTCACACCACTCATCACTAGTGTATTTTTCAATTAGAATAAATACAATTAGTTCAACTAAGTTAACCAGAACACAACTCGACCAACTGTCTCATCAACTCCACCAAACTCCGCCACTTGAGTTCTAACTGAAGTCAACCATGCAATAGCTCAACTAACCCATAGGAAAAGCGTATTTCCTTCTGCCAGCTGCATGTGCCACATCCATAGCTCAAACTAAAGTGCTCCAAGAGGATAAGATAATGTTTATAGTCTAAATATTATTAAGGGTTAATGATATTGAAGTACATTCTATTTTAACCGTGAGTATAAATACAAAAAAGCCAATGTCTAAAAAATGAGGTCCATCTATTTTTACCAACTCGGCAAATCATCCATAAATAACAAATAGCATCCTGCGCAACTCATAGAATATGATCTATATGCAAAAATAGACATAGTCTAAAAATAGACTGCGCCAAAAATAGCCCTCGGGCCCACTTAGTGAAGGCGACCTTCATTTCACTAAGCTCCATCATCTTGTTGCATTTTCAACACTCCTCTCAACAAGATATGGATTGCTCTTGCCTTTCTATCTTTGCCTCGTAAATTAAAATTTTCTCCTGGTGAGCACCTTCGTCAAGATGTCAGCATCCTGATCCTCCGTGGGAATATATGAAAGTAACATGATTCTCCGCTGCACACAATCTTTGATATGATGGTACCTGATGTCGATGTGTTTCAATCTATCATGAAATAATAGATTAGTCGAGAGTTTAATGCAACTCTAGTTATCACAATAAATCATAGTAGGCTCCAAGTGCGACCTGAACAATCCGACGAGGATCTTCCTCATCCAAATAGCCTCGCATGCAGCCAAGCTGGCTGCCATGTACTCGGCCTCTACTGAACTGAGTGCCAAAAATCTCTGCTTCCTACTGTAACAGGAAACTGCTGTCGAACCGATCCTGAAGATCCCTCCATATGTGCTCTTTCGGTCCATTGGGCTCCCTGCCAAATCTGCATCCGTGAAGCCGCAAAGCTTCACCCCATCCTCCTGTCTGTACCATAGACCATATCCTGATGTGCCTCTAAGATAACGCAATACATGCTTGCCTGCCTTCCAGAAGAGCTTGGTAGGCTTAACCATAGTCATGTAAAGATGTTAATGTAAAGATAGGATATATCATGTCGTGTATCGACTGCATACATAAGCGACCTTTTGAAATCGTTTTTAAAGACAATGGCATCCACTACCTCGCCAAGTAGCATCCTCCTTCCTCCAACCTCCAGGAAGAGGAGTATCAATAGGCTTGCAGTCATGCATGTTGAACTTCTCCAGTATCTCTCGGGCATACTTACCCTGAGAAACAAACAGTCCACCACTGCGCTGCCAGATTTCCAATCCCAGGAAATAATGAAGGAGGCCCAAGTCCTTCATCTCGAACTCTCTAGAAAGATCCTCCTTGCATGAAAGTATCCACAGCTCATCACCCGTAAAAATCAGATCATCTACATACAGTATAATGATCAGCAACTTCCCCTCCACCACAATCTGGTACAGGTTAGGATCCACCTCACTCTTAGAGAATCCAAGTCCGGTGAAATAACTGTCTATCCGTGTGTACCAAGCACGAGGTGCTTGTTTCAACCCATACAGTGCTCTCTTGAGTCTGCACACATGCGACTCACTGCTGAAGATCTCGAAACCTTCGGGCTGCTCTATGTACACCTCCTCCTCAATGACTCCTTTGAGGAACACAGTCTTCACATCCATCTGATGGATGTGCCACCCCATCTGCGCTGAGAGAGCTAGGATCGTCCGTATGGAAGAGTACCTTGCGACAGGTGCAAAGGTCTCCTCATAATCGATCCCCTCGATCTGTGAGAAGCCACGAGCAACAAATCTTGCCTTGTACTTCTCCACACTCCCGTCAGCCGCCTGCTTCACTTTGTAGATCCATCGTGAACCCACCACTGATTTCCCCTCTGGTCGCGGGACAATCTCCCATGCACTGTTTCTGACAATCGAATCATACTCTTCCACCATGGCATCTACCCATGCGGGGTCCTCCACAGCTTCCTCAAAAGAGGATGGCTCTGTCACGAAACATTTGCTCACAAGAGCCATGTATCCAGTGTACCGGTCCGGTGACTGTCTCTGTCTGCGCTGTGCTATAGGTGGTCCTACAACCTTCTTTACATCTTGAGCCAGTCGCTCAGCTTCTGTAGTGCGCTTGCGCCCTCTGATGGTTGGCGCTGCATGAGTGGTCTCTTCCACTCCATGAACTTCCTCATGTGGCTGATCCACATTATGAAGCTCATCCTTAGGAACTAATAGCTCCTCATCTGCATGCAAGTGTGGCTCCCTCTCAAGCGAACACTTCATGGCTTTCTCCTCCTGAAATTTGATATCCTGTCGCACAACAGTCTTGCGATTGTTTGGCAAATACACACGATAGTTGTGGGGCGTATCAGTGTACCCCACAAATATTCCAACCTCTGCGGTCGGATCCAGCTTCTTCCTGGCATCCTTCGTCACATGAATGTAGACAGGTGAGCCAAAAATCCTCAAATGGGAAATATCAGGCCTCTTGCCAGAAAACGCCTCCTCCGGTGTACTCATGCCAAGTATCTTGTGAGGACAACGGTTCTGCACATATACTGCAGTATTTCACGCCTCCGCCCACAAGTGAATGGGTAGGCCTTGATCATGCAACATCGCCCGTGCAGCACCCACAATCATTCTGTTCTTCCGCTCAGCAACCCCATTCTGCTGTGGGTTATGGGGTGCAATGAGCTCTCTCCGAATCCCTTCTGCGCTGCAAAAGTCCTTGAATTCAGCAGAGATGAATTCACCACCATTGTCGCTCCTAAGAGCCTTCACATGCTTCCCCGATTCCTTCTCAACCAGCGCCTTGAATTCACATAACTTTGAATATGTCTCGCTCTTCTTCTGCATGAAGAAGATCCAGCACTTCCGAGAGAAATCATCAACAAAGATCACATAGTACTTGTGCTTTGCTGTCGAAGCTACTGAGAAAGGACCACACACGTCTGTGTGAACTCTCTCAAGGATCGTCGTGGCGCGACTATCCTTCTCAGAAAAGGTGGCTTTCACAAATTTTCCTAAGGTACACCCCTTGCACTGATCTGACTACGCAAGAGTGCCCTTAGGAAGCCCAGTAGAAATCTGCTGCAGTATCTTCAAAGCTCCATGGTGAAGGTGGTCCAATCTCCGGTGCCACAGCTCACCATCATCCCGGCTCACCACTCCTTCTGCCTTGCATGCCATTGCTGCGCAGCCATCTACTTGCAGCTAATAAAGGTTCTTGATTCGAACCCCTATCTTCCGGGTGTCTCCAGTTGTCTTACTGCGCAGGAAAACTTTTCCCTCGCTGAAGACAATATCATACCCCTTGTCTTCCAACATCGCCACAGAGATAAAATTCTTCTTCAATCCTGGAACATGCATCACATCCTTCAATACGAAGGGTTTACCAGACTCCCTCTCAAAGGAAATGGTACCGATACTGGTCGCACTATATCTACCATCATCGCCCATCTCGATGTGCACTCCAAGATCTTTCATCCGTATCTCAAAACAAATCTCGATCTCCGCCATGTGCAAGGATGTACCAATGTCCAAGAACCACCGATCCCATCACACTTGAGACCAAGCATGCCATCGGTGAAAAATCCAGTTCAAACTGGGAGGCTAAGGCCTCTCCAGCTGCAGATCCAGCAGCCTGCTTATTTTTCTTCTGCTGCGGACAATTTGTGGCATAATGTCCGTGTTGGTCACAGTGAAAGCACTTCACCTTGGACATGTCCTGCTTCTTGCCTTTCTCACTTTTAGGGACTGAGAAGATTTCTTGCTCTTCCCCTTCTTTGCTTTGGCAGCCAAAGCGCAATTTTCTTCATCAGATACCTTTGATGAAGATCCGTCCCTGGTAGTCCGCCTTATCTCCTCTTGCATGAGATTTGACCAAAGTCGCTCCCATCCCGACAATTTCTCCCGACCATTGACAGAGTCCTGATAGGAATGCCAACTCTTCGGAATACCAAGGAGAGCTAGGTCCACCAAGTCCTCATCATCGACAGTCACCCCCACACTTCCCAGCTCATCCCTGCATTGGGTGAACTTCGTGAGGTACTTGGCGATACTGTCGCCTTTCTCCATCTTAATGTTTCTGAGTTTATCCTTGAGTGCCAACTTCCTCTGGTCGCTCTTACTCTAGAATAGATCTGTCAACGCTTTCCACATCAAATATGGAGAATCTTTTCCATGCAGGCTGGATACAATGTGATCCTTCACGCCCTCCAACAGAATCCTTTGA
This sequence comes from Pinus albicaulis, assembly GCA_034641835.2. Taxonomy (NCBI): domain Eukaryota; kingdom Viridiplantae; phylum Streptophyta; class Pinopsida; order Pinales; family Pinaceae; genus Pinus; species Pinus albicaulis. The sequence continues at coordinate 1,406,713,311 of CM076570.1, forward strand.
CATTTTGCCATCTTCTTTTTCCAAGCCTCAACTTCAGCAGCATCAGTAGGCTTTTGGACATCCACATCTATGAACTCCTTCAGCCCGTTATCATCTAATACCGCCTCCATTCTATCCTTCCATGCAACATAATTCGAACTGCCCTCAAGGGCATACTCAAGTCGCAATCCGTTGAAAGACATTTCAACTCCGGCACCAAGAAAACAATCTGCTGCAAAATTCGAATTCCAAGCTCAAAACTCAACTGCTTCTGGATCTGTGAGAACAAAGTATTTCTAGCACAGAGATCGACTGTAGGGGCATTTACTGGATATATCACCTTTCAAAGAAAGGATGGATCCAGAGGCTACCTGGCCCAATACAGACTCTGTCTACCGAAATAAATTGTAATCACTCTAATAGATCCCGATGATCAATTTCGCTCTGATACCATGTAGAAATTTGAACAATTTGTTGAATTATTCACCGAGATTATCCTGATTACACACTATTTAAGCTTCATGCATAATACATAACCTCTTCTACAATTTATCATCAATATGCGGAAATAGAAACAACCGCATGCGCTCATAAAACAATAATCAAGCACACATATCAACACAGTATGTACTGGGGAAAGCAATAGCTGAAAATCCCCCAACTATCTGTATAATATAATGATAGAGAACATGTAACAATACATAGCACAAAGCTCTCACAGCTCTCAGCACTATCTCACATGCTACACACAAACTAGCATGGAAGATGAACAAGTCTCGGGTTCAAATCGCCTCCACAAGTCTGCCTGCCTCTCCTGCGCAATCAAAGATGAATAATGGTGAGATCCAAGTTCGAATCCACCTGGATTCAACTGCGCAATCCTCATTGGCAATCTCAATCCATGTGTGTACAAATCTCATGCACAACTATGGTCACACTGATAGTCACACTAACCCTTTCACCCACCTCTAACACTGGTCTCCACTGAACTGTCCATGCATTGCAGTTAACTGATGTGTTCTTTAGTTGAATTATGAGTTAATAATTAGTGAATTAATTAATAATTAATTCACATCACTCATCACTAGTGTATTTTTCAGTTAGACTAAATACAACTAGTTCAACTAAGTTAAACCGAACACAACTCCACCAACTGTCTCATCAACTCCACCAAACTCTGCCACATGAGTTCTAACCGAAGTCAACCATGCAATAGCTCAACTAACCCTTAGGAAAAGCGTATTTCTTCACAAATAAGATGTGCCACATCCTGATTTGTCACTCGAAGTGCTCCAAGAGGATAAGATAATGTTTATAGTCTAAATATTATTAAGAGTTAATAATATTTGACTGTTCTATTTTTAGCTCGGCAGTGTAAAAATAGAAACCGCCCAATGTCTAAAAATAGAAACTGAAGTGCTCCAAGAGGATAAGATAATGTTTATAGTCTAAATATTATTAAGGGTTAATAATATTTGACTGTTCTATTTTTAGCTCGGCAGTCTAAAAATAGAAACCGCCCAACGTCTAAAAATAGAGGTCCATCTATTTTTACCAACTCGACCAATCATCCATAAATAGCATCCTGCAACTCATAGACCATGATCCATATGTCTAAAAATAGACTCTACGCCAAAAATAGCCTGCGGGCCCACTTAGTGAAGGCGACTTCATTTCACTAAACTCCATCATCTTGTTGCATTTTCAACACTCACTTCCAGTTACCGGTTCGCTATGAAGCCGGGACGCATCTCTTGACTTCACTGAAGCATGATAAAGCCACCCACATATCTGATCACATTCATGAGTGGCGACGTCGTCGTAGGCTGATCAAGTTTGATATACCTGATCAACTGCTAACTCATTGGTTCACCACGTCCTTCATTAACAAAATCGCGCAAGATATTGCTATTGGGGCATGTGTGACTGAAGAACAGGCCATTGCGCGTGCCCAGTATCTCGATCTGGTATACTCTCAGTCCGGCACACTTTATGATATTTTGACTGATGCTCCGCGCCCGGGAACATCTAAAGCTCCACCTACCCCAGCGGTGGATGGTGTTATTGGTTCCGTGTCTCAAAATTCTCGAAAATATTCGAATGGGAAGCAAAAGTCTAATTCTTCCAATAATTCTGCTCTTCCCGTTCCCCCAGATTCTCGCAAGACTGCGGAGGTTAACGCCGTTCAAGCTAATCCTACGGAAAAATCCTCCATAGGGAAAAAGAAGGGCAAAGGCAAATCCAAACCCGACGCCCCAAAGTCAGAGTCTTCTAAACCTCGGACTGAGGACGGTTCCCAACGTAAACCGAAGTACCCCTGCCTTATTTGTGAAGGAGATCATTATACCAAGGATTGTCCACGACGATCTGAAATTAGTCAAATTCTCAAAGCCTCCAAAGGGACTTCGGCAGTCCTTAAAGAACCGTTCCCGTCTCAGCAGACCCGGATGGTTGAACAGCCCTCACCAGCTGCACCATTTGGGTCCCAGGTCTTTATGATGAATGGTTCTGCACCTGTCTCCATCGCTACGCGGTCAAAGGATTATACTGGATTGCGTCAAGTAGCTGGAAAGGAAGTTGTGGATGGCCCACCTCCTCCACCTGTCTCTGGTTCTTTAGAAATTGAGAAGCCTACTGTTGAACCGGTTGTGAGGCCACCTTCTAAAGGTGTTCTACGAAGGTCTTCCTACAATCCAAATGCCCGTGCCGCTCAGCACTACAGTATTGTTGAGGATTTGGCACAGGCGCCTTCTGTTATGTCCGCATTGGAAGTCCTTCAAATTTTCCCTTCGCAACAGAAATCTCTGTTGTCTGCAATCGGTGGAATCGATCCCGCCGATTCTAGTCTTCTCACCTTCGACTTAGAAAATTTTACTCCCCGACTTCCGCATCAAATTGCTCTTGTTATTCAAGTTGGGATCAACGGTCTTAACATCCATAGGGCCGTTGTAGATGAAGGTGCTTCTACCTGTGTCATGTCATCCGCCTGCTGGAAGGCCATTGGCTCTCCGACTCTTTCATCATCTCCCAATGCCTTAGAGGCATTCAATGGTCGGGAATTCAAACCCCTGGGTGTTCTCGAGAGTTTTCCGATTACCTTACAGGGGAAGACAGTCAACGTAGAAGTGGAAGTGGTTGACGCCAAACTTAACTACAATCTGCTTCTCGGCCGCAGTTGGACTCACGCTATGCTATGCGTGCCATCCACCCTCTTTCGACTTCTTAAGTTCCCTCATGAGGGCAAAATCGTTACTGTGGATCAGTTGTCTTTCTTCACCTCCACCTTTGAGAACAACGTTCCTTACGTGGATAGGATTCCTAATCCCCCCGATAGTGTAGGACCTGGTCTCTTCAAGGACCCCGTCCTCATGGGTCTTTTTCCCGCACCACCACCGCACACCGTTCAAGTTAATATGATCTCTAGGTTTGACGACCCATGGATCATTCCTTCGCTTGAACAGGTGATTGATTTTGGAGAATCGATGCCCTTAACTCTAGTAGAGATTAATTACTGTGAAATCGTCGCCACATCCGATCCTCCTCCTCCTCAACATGCTCCTTCAAGCATGGCTTTAGATATCTATTCTCAATCCCCTTGGCTCGGCGAGGCCAACTCGCCTGATCCTCTTAAAGAGACTTTCCCTTCTGATGAAGCCATCGTTGAAACCATGTCTCTTGAGGAACTTCCTTGGAGCGGTACACATCATCGTTCCTCCTTTATGCCTAGCCTGGGGGCAATGTCAGATTGTCTAGAGCGTTTTGCATCTCAGGTCCCTACTCCACCTCTCCAAACGCCCATATTGACACATGAGGTCTTGTCAGAGGGAAACCTGAGCAACATTACTCAAACC